>JARYGA010030722.1:0-88833 GCA_030545235.1 Helianthus tuberosus
TTTAACGTCAAAACTCCCGTTTAACCCATAATTGATGAGCTTTTGGTGATTTAACCGACTGTTAGATCGATTAAATCGGTACCGTAGCTCTGATACCACTGCTGAATCCAGGATCCGGTGAGTTCGACGGAGCTTTGGTCTCGAAACAACGTGTTCGGTGCGTTTATTACGACTAGAAACAAAAAGAAACGAGTAGAAGATATATACAGCATCGAGCAGTCACTTATAATCTGGTCTCTATTGATTATTCAACGTTTACAGCACCATGAGACTAGTTGGACAACATTTCCCCTCTGGGAACCAAAAGCTTGTCCAAATGGAACCCCAAGGTCCCTATTTATAGACATTTCCTACCATGTGTCCATCCGTTCAGATTGCCATCCGACCGGATGGTCATCCGACCGGATGGTCATCCGTCCGAATGGACTTTGACATTTGCAAAACCTGTCCAACTATCTCTATTCTATACAATATTCAATACACGCTCTATCTAGCTATTCGAACAGTAGCAGACGTACGAAAAGTGCACTAACAGTCTTCTAAACTGTTGGAGCTCCTCTTGCATGGCTTCTACCCAGCTGTTGTCTTTTAGTGCCTCTTGGTACTTGACTGGCTGATGGAGAGATAGGAAACCAGCATAAAGACAAATGTTTTGGGATTGACTTCTTGTGAGCACCCCTTCATTGATGTTGCCAATGATTTGGTCAGGTGGATGAGATTTCAAGAAGATAAGATCTCCTTGGTATGGAACAATGGCATTAAGTGGGGAGGGCTGCAGATGTGAATCATCTGAGCTAACCACTGCTGGTGACTTTGATGATCCAGCAGTGGCTTCAAAAGGTGGTGGAATATGAGGTAATGGTGTGGACACATGCTGACTTTGATCCACTGTTTGAGGACTTTTATCAACAGTGTTTGATGATGTGGAAGCAGGGGTTAATGGGCTACTCTGATCAACAACTGTTGAGGTAGCAGTGGTTGAACTTTGACAGCTGTTTTGAACATCTGCTGCTCTTCCACTTGATGCAGACTTTTGTTGTGGAATGATGATTTCATATCCATAGTCTGATGATGAATTTTCTGAAGGACCTGTATTGTTAGACTTGACAACAACACTTTCAAATGTGAATTTATCAAGATCAAATAAGTCTGCAGGATTTGCTGGGATTTTCATTGATGAAAGTTCATTGAACTTTACATTCAAAGTCTCTTCCACTGTCTCAGTCCTTGTGTTAAACACTTTGTAGGCCTTAGCAGTGGTTGAGTATCCCAGATGATAACCACAATCAATTTTGGCTGCAAACTTTGAGATAGAATCTTTTAAGTTTAAAATGAAGCATGGGCAGCCAAAAACCTTGAAATATGAAATCAATGGCTTTATTTTATACAGCAGTTCGTAGGCAGTCTTTTGATGCCTAGGGTTGATTAAAACTCTATTTTGGACATAGCAAGCAGTGTTTACTGCCTCTGCCCAAAAAGTTAATGGCAAACCTGAATCAGTAAGCATGGTTCTGGCAGCCTCAATCAAGGTCCTGTTCTTTCTTTCAACAACCCCATTTTGTTCTGGTGTTCTTGGAATGCTGTATTGCCTCATAATTCCTTTTGACACACAGAAATCATCTAACTCCTTGTTCCTGAACTCTGTGCCATTATCACTTCTGAAGATTTTTACTGGCAAGTCAAACTGCTTTTCAACCTGTTTCACAAAGTCTTGCAGAATGCCTGCAGTCTCATCTTTTGAGTGTAAAAAGTAAGTCCATGTAAACCTAGAAAAGTCATCAACAATAACCAAACAATACCTCTTTTTCTTAAGACTCATGACTTTAACTGGGCCAAACAAATCCATATGAAGCATTTGCAAACATTTGGTTGTTTTGGACACATCAATTGATTTGTATGAGCTTTTATGTTGTTTTCCTTTTTGGCAGGAAACACAATGCTCAGGACAGGTGAACAGTTTTTGAGGTAAACCTCTTACTAACCCCTGTTTTGAGATGGCAGTGATTGTCTTGAGATTTGTGTGCCCCAGTCTCCTGTGCCATAATTCTGTCTCTTTGTTTGAGGCAGCTGAGAACAGACATGCATCAGTCCTGGGGCTCTCTTTTGACATATCAACCATATAAACATTGCCACTTCTTTGAGCAACAAGTTTGGTTTTTCCATTTTTTATTATTGCTTCAATCTTTTCAACCATTTCTGGTCCAACAATCCTACAACAATCCTTTGTGAAGAATGAGCCATAGCCCTTATCACTCATTTGTGAAACACTCAGGAGGTTGAATTTTAAATTGTCTATCAGATTGACATTTTCAAATTTTACATTACCAGACTACACTGTACCAGACCCCAGAACTTTCCCTTTACTATTATTACCAAAGGATATATCACCCCCTCCATGGATTTTGAAATCTTTGAGTAGGGCTTTACATCCTGTCATGTGCCTGGAGCCTCCACTATCTACATACCAAAGGCTATCTAAGCATGCAGAAGCTCCCTGCACATGAAGTAAAATGATTAGTTCATTAGGGTCTCCAAAGCCAATAAGGCTTTGGATGGGGTCTCAACAGTGTCTGGGATGAGTTCAGGTGGATGGACAGTGGTTAACTCAGGGTTTTGAACATTTTTAGGAATGTTTGTCTCTAACCACTGTTGGGGGTCTTGACCAATCAACTGCTGATAACCAAAAGGATACTTGTTCACTCTTGGTTTAGAAGGCTTTTTGTATGCCTCATAAACATGTGGGATCCTTTGGTATGTTGGTTGTCCCTTACCTCTTCTGAATTGATTGACAGGGGGTGCATTAGTAACCTGAACATCTCTTTTGACAGATGTTTGGTTCAGCTGTTTTGTAACAGCTGTTTAGACTGGCACAAACAGTGGTTGGTTCTTGGTGAACTTGACAGATGTTGTTGATGAACTTAAGGATGTTTTTGCAGTGTTCTCATTTCTTTTTACATCAAAGTTTTTTGAGATACACACATTCTTGAGTTTTGTGGTTTGTTTTACCACAGATGGTACAGCTCTCAGCAGGTTCAATTACACTTGTATTGTTGAGATCATATGCTTTTAGATGAAAACAATCTTTTGTTAGATGGTTCTTCTTTTCACAAAAATCACAAAACATGTTTTTAATTTTTTCTATTCTTTTCTTCTTCACTGACTCCTTAGCAACAGAGTTTTGAACTACTGTTGGGATGTCTTTGAGAGGAATGACCTTTGCTTTAGGAGCTTTTACACCATCAGTGGTTGTGAAGTCCATTGGTTTAAAATTCTCAAGAATGTCACACTCATCAGACCATGTGGGTTTAAATTGGTATTTCTCAATTTCCTCAAAATTTGAGGATCCCATAGATCTTTCCAGAGCGATTTTGTTACCAAGTTTGTCAGTTATCTTAACTTCTTGGCCATTCTTGTTGGTTGGTTTTATTTCAGATGTACCAGCTTGTTTTGCAGCAGTGTTTTCAAGTTCATCATATTTTCTATATCATATTCCAAACTTTACATTGCTTTCAAGCTGTTTCTCAAGCATGACCTCATAACCTTTGCAAGACTCCACCCATCTTTCATAGGTGATTTGGGTGGACTCCAACTCCTTTTTACAAACCTGGTATTTTTCTACCATAGTCTGGAGTTGAGTTTTGGTTATGCTTTGCTCTTCTTTGAGACTGCAGATTTCTTTGTCTTTTTCAGCCAATTTATTTTTAAGTTCTTTCAATGACTTTTCAAATTTGACTTCATCAGTTAAGACTTTATCCCTAAGGTTTTCATTCACCTCTTTAATGCTAGCAAATGCAATAATGCATTTGTCTGAACACAGATTTTCAAGAACCTGAGGTGATACCTTTGCAGCAGCCATCATTGCACAATCACATTGATGATCACTTTCTTCATCAGCTCTTTCTTCTTTCTCACCTGCTTTCTTTTCTTCTTTGTCTTCTTTGGACCAGGGGTCAAACAGTGGTTAAATCTGGGTTTCTGAATTTTCTCCCAACAGTAGTTCACCAGCAACTGTAGTAACCATTGCTTCAGCCACTTCATCCACTGTTTCAGCACTTAGCTGTTCACCTTCAGCTTCTACCCTTTCTGGTATTGACTCTAATGCCATTAGACAAAATTCATCATTAAAAGTATCATTAGAAGCATAGAGTGCAAAATTTTCATCACCAAGCTCATTAGGCATGCTGCACCAGTCAACAAAGCCTTGGGTGAAAAAGCTTTGCTGCTCTGGTTGTACCATTGTTGGAGCAGCTTGTTGAGGTGCAACAGGTTGCACTTGTGCCTGAGGGACAGGGGCTTGAACATACTAAATTTGTGGAACAGTGGTTTGAACATAGTGCACAGGCACAGGGGTTGCAGCATAGTGAGCAGTGTTAACATGGGTTGCAGGGGTATATTGGGTATAGTGCACAGTGTTTTGATGTTGTGGTCTAGGGTTTGAGCTGGGATGAGTTATTATTGGACCAGTGGTTTGACTCCTGCATTCCCTAGCAAAATGACCTAGCCTATTGCACTTATAACACTTAATTTTTGACTTATCCAACCCCACTTTTAAATTCCCATGTAACCCTGGGAATTTTCTCCCTGTTCTTTTATAGAATTTGCTTGTTCTCTGTGACAACCGGTGATTTATGACTCTTAATTACGTGATTAACAGGTGATTAACACGATAATAAATAGTGTTTACAGCGCAAATTAAATTAATTAGGCCTTTGGAGTGCCTAGGAACGTTTATCCAGCTTTACAAGTACGCGTATGAAGATTCGCGGGGAATCTGCGGAACATCAAACGACAACGAACTGATACCATACAAAATACTGACAACGCCGACAAGTATGAATGTTACACAAAAATTTTATGCTTATGAAATTAATTTTGTGAATTTATTGGGCTTCCGTGCGACACAACTGCAAACATGAACTAAAAACGCGATGGTAGGAAATGCATCGGCAACGAAACAGAAGCGACGGAGACGCCTGTCACCTTCGAAACTTACATTTTACGCTACATTTAGCTCCGTAATAAAATTTTAGTAACTACAGTCGAAACAGGATCGAAAAACGGATTAAAGACGGCAACGATATATTTTTTCGCGAGTTACCACAACCGACTAACAAGGGCGTCCAACATCGAATACCGGCACTATTTTATATATTTCTAAATCAAAAATTATGTTTTACGACGTTACAAAGTGTTCGGGTTGCGAAAACGGGTCTCGTAGGAATTGCGGGCCACTCTCTCTTATCAAGATCTTTTGGTTTGCTTGAAAATCTTATCAAGAACCAAACTGGATATTTTTCTTGAAAATCTTACCAAGATCTTTACAAGATCTCTACAAGTGATCTTGTCTCAAAAAGTGAAATCCCTACAATCTATAAGATCATTCTCACCTCCCCACTCTCTCTAAATTCAAACACTCACACAAAAGAACTAAGTCTCTCTCTCTCGGTTATACATCCAGGCAACAAAACCCAGAGAATTCAACTTCTCAAATACACAACACACTTATGAACAAACACAAAGACTTCATCTTCTTAACATGACAAACCCTACCCACAACACCTCCTGCTCCCTTCAACCTTCGGTGAAACCACCGGCCGGTGCCGGTAAACCGGTAACCACACATCTCACCTTCACCCTCTCCCTCGAGTTTATTCAACAACCCCCTGATGATGTTCCGACGGCGGAGAGCCATCGCCGTGCGGCGGCTAGCGCTGGAACCAGACGAGCACAGAAATCAGGAGAGAGAGAGAGAGAGAGTGGCGGTGTTGTGACTACGGCAGCGGCGGCGGTTGCTGCTACTCCGACCAGTTTTCCGTTGGCGACGTCTCAGGTCAGTTTGGTTCAAAAGTAGATGGGTTTTGTTCGAGTTTTAGTATGGGTTATGTTCAGTCGGTTCTAAGGTTTCAGATTCAGCCGCGCTTCGGGAGTTCAGGTCGTGGTTCAGATCTGTTACAGTTCTAGTTTCGGGTTCGGATTTGGTTTCAGTTCTTTCAGGGATGGTCAGACACCAGCGGTTTGTTTTGATGCAGGTCGGGTGTCGATGAGCTCACATCAGACCTGGTCACCTTTGACGAGTTTGTTAAACTCAGGTTAGCCAAAATTCATCTTGTGCACTTATGTTTTATTATCTTCTTTATCCGATGCATTTGGGGTACTGGATGATGTCTTGATGGTGGCTCTGATTTGGTTCAGTTCTGGCTAGAGCTTATAATGGTTCAAGTTAGATCTAGTTGGGTTTGGGCCTCGGTTCATTCGGGTTCAGTCAAACCCAGTCAACACGTCGGGTTGAGTGGTCAAAGCAAGTCAACTGGTCAAGTTCGGTCAACAGCTTCGGTCGACGGCTCGGTTCAGTTGACTCGGTCAAACCTGGTCAACTCAGCGAGTCAACTCGGTCAACCCGGTTGACTCGGTCAACTCAGTCAACCCTTTTCAGCTTTTCAACACGAGAATCTTGGTAATGGATTAAAGAAGAGATTTCGTTATGTTATTTTCATAGTTTAAATCATACGTGACAACGAGCTCGAACTAAATTGATTATAGTATACGTATCGATACAGTAGACAAAAATTACATATATTATGATTGAATATTGTTGGATTTTGAAGAATAACGACAACTTGTGTTGTCGGGGGCGTCCAAAAACAGAGGACACTCTGTCCGTTTTTCAAGAAAATCCATAAAACTAAAACACGTTTTATTCAAACGGCATTTAGAAAGCAAGATACACATACAATTAATTTCGACGACTTCCATTTTATAAAAATAAATATAGTTATATATTTATTCTGAATATCAAACAATACGACTTCTTTTTATGGAAATAAATATAGACTATATATTTATTTTGAACATCAAATAACTTGGATCTCTTTTATAAAAATAAATATAGTTCATATATTTATTTCAAATATCAAACCACACGAATTCGTTTTTATAAAATAAATATAGTTTGTATATTTATTTCAAGTACCAAACAATACGAATTCTTTTATTAAAATAAATATAGTTATTATATTTATTTCATACGACAACTTGAAAACTTTATAAACTCCACATAACTTCTATATTATTTCAAACGCCGAACACGCCTTCGTTTCATAAAATAAATATAGTATATATTTATTTGAAACATGCAACGACTCGATAAATCTTTTATAGAATAAATATAACTTTTATATTTATTACAAAACGCCTAAACGGCACATTATATAACATACATTTCAACGTACAAGTTTGTTATATGCTACCTTCATATAAACATTTGTTACATAAACATACGACTTCTCGGGAAGACAAGCGATCTTAACGATATATTTATATATTTTGATATAAATATTTATTTATTCTAAATATCTCGAGAATCAAGTCTTTTCAAGACTCATTAGTGATTATCGACGATAAACGATACTTATCAAATATGACCTAATCGTTTCCATTTACTTAACAGTTTACCGTTGGATCGTTCGGTTAACGATTCGGTAGAGCTCGATGCCACGTAGCTTAGTAACTGCGTTTATTTAGAAACTTGTAAGATATTCCGTGTTAGGAATATTGTAGAATGCACGCTAGCAAGCCAAGTCTTGGAAACGACATCACGAAGTCGTAATTAGCTAGCTTTGCACAAGGCAATTCAGGTGAGTTCATAACCCCACCTTTTTACGGTTTTACATTTTTATAAATGTTTTCGGGGTGGAAAGACATGCACGTTTTTGTAGAAACATACAAAATTTTCGATAAACAAAGATTGTATATTTTAGACAAAGCACGTTTTACAAGAACATACAAAGTTTTCGAATGAACGAAAACTCATATTTCTAAATCATGTTACGAACGGATTACAAGGAACTCAAATGGTTTACGAATGAATCATACTAAATATACCGGTTTTACAAAACAAATGCGTACTATCGAAATGTGAATGATTTTCATGACTAGGGATGGGATCGTCTAGTTATAATAATGAGACTGGGTTGGTTTACGTTTGAAGAACGGGACACCCAGTGAGTCATGTTACTAAATGTTTACAGACAATTACAAATGGTATGGTTAGCTAAGGAAAATACTGTTAGAACATGTGAATGGGTAGGCGCACACTTAAGACCATTAATTCTCGTATAAGGACCGAGGGACATGAGTGATAGATCTATTCGGGTGTTGCGAGCCCCACCCATGAGCGCGCGGGTTGGACCATGTGGTGACTATGTCTTCCAGCCGGAAGCCTGGTACAAAATCTGCTAGGTTTGAGCCTTTCTGCACCATTGCACACATATTAATGTATTAGCTACACATTAATTGATTTGTTTCCTTGTTTTGCTTTCATACCGGGGTTTTACAAATTACATACCATGGTTTATACAAAATTCAAAGCATAGGATTACGCGGGCATGAAGTCAAAGTCAGGGTGGACATTGACGGTTATACAAACTTTACAAATACAAGAGTTTACAAATACAAGGTTCTACGAACACAATGCGTTACAAATACAAAGTTTCCATATAACTTGACAAGAAAATGATTTTTAAATTCGTTTTCTCAATAATATTTCACAAACCGGTTATTCAAAAAGATTTATTTCAAATCTTTTCCAAAACAAACTATGAACTCGCTCAACTTTATGTTGACTTTTTCGCATGTTTATTTCTCAGGTTACTTTTCAAAGTTATGGCACGGTTGGAACAGGTGAACCATATGGAGTAGAGTACTTAGTGGGCGTTCGTTTTTTTCTAGAAGTCTTAGCTTATTTGCTTCCGCTGTGCAATGAAGATACCAGTCCGGTCACGCCAGCTCTGATAATTTCGGGCTGTGACAGATTGGTATCAGAGCTATAGGTTACAGCGAATTAGGTTTCTATAGGAATACCTAGGCTCTAACCTCACTTTCTATGGGACTTGGATTATTAAGACCTTGAGTACATACAGAATGCCTAAGACTCGAATATGGTCTCCAACCGTTGCCGAAAAACAAACAGTCAAAATTTTGTTTTTAAACATACGCTTCAGTGGTGTTTTACCCACGATACACAAAACAATCGCATACAGTAAACAAAACTCCGAGAGTTTAGGAAACATGCATTTTAAGACCTTCGGAAACTTATGTTGAAGTTCATTAAAGGTCATCATGTAGGAACCGCGAATATTAACTCGGGCACACACTATTATCCATATTGTCTACGAAATTTTAACTTCCCGAGCAGGGAGCCTACGCATAACAAAACGCTAGTGCACGAGAATACATGGAACTCAAATTTTACGTCAACAGATGTCGAAGTACATCACATTCTACGCGGAACGAAACGCTAGTGCCAGGTATATGAGAAACTTAAGCTATACATTAATGGAGGTTGAAGTACGTCACATACGACTTTCAAGGTGAAGTCACCGAGAAGACACTATGGGGCATTCCAGTGACGATATTAATCCTGTCAGCACGAAAACTATCAATCAGGAAGCGGCGATTTGGCACGCGGTCCTGCAAACGACACGAGTCATGCTAAGGAGAAGACGCATGCCTTCGTATTCCCCCTATCTTATTAACGATGAATACGCTATGTACGACATTCCATGGTAATGTCAACTAACAACCGGTCATCACATGAAACCCCGGGTAAAGTCCTTAAATTTCTTTTATTGAAATTCCGACTTTTGCATCTAATGAGTAGATTTTCACAATCTCTACTCCTCTTAATGGTCATTGTATCACGATCATTTCTTTCATTATAGCGAACACTCATTGCTTCATTTCTTGAAAATTTATATGTTACGCATGCATCGTTTGTTACGCATGTGGTTTCGTTTCAAATAAATCGTTTCATTAAAGTTCAAATATTATTTCGCTAAATCTAATTATTGATTTGTGATTCGAATGACCTGCATTATTGTAATTGTTGGCTCCTTTGTTATCAAGTCAACCCATTTTCTTGAAATTTCTCTTCTTTTCAAGTTACATACATGGTTTTTCGTTGTGACCATGCCGAAAGTTTTCTTGTCGATACATGTACTTATTGTCGGCTTGCGCTGAAATCAAATTCAATTGTTTGAACTTGTCCATTCCACATGTTCAATTCAAAGCATCATATGATGTATTGGGAGCATCATATTCAAATCAATTTTTTAACGAGCACTTCATTTGTTTCGAGTCGTAGTAGACTTCTTTGGTCTACGACTCCATTAAGTCGTTTGTTGACTCCGACACCTTGTGGTGGTGTTTTCAATAATTTGAAGCCTGCGCTAATCTTGTTTACGCATCTCATGCACGTATTTAATTATTTATTTATTGATTTGTTTTTCAATCCACTTCGATTTATTATATCAAAGCGGTCTTAATACAATAGTGTGTTAAGATAATGGTACACAAATTCATTTTATATTCCGGTGTACCTACTAACGGTTCTTTCATTATCAATCAAATGTTTTGCGATATCCATTGCTTCTTCATCTTCGATCGAAAACATTATTTCTTTGATGTCCCATTTTCAATTGAAAATTCTATGATGTCATTTGAAACAAACTTTCAGATTCACTTTATTACGCTTTCATTTGATTTCAAACACGGTGAATTTGTTTGATCACCGCTATTATTGAATTATTTAAGTCACTACGACACCTTGTGGTGTTAGTACAAACTTGTAGCTTGGGCTAATCATGATTGAGCATTTCATGCAAAACACAGGTGATACTTGTTCCATCACCGCTATATTTGAATTGTTTCATTCAATACGACACCTTGTGGCGTCGGTATAACTTGCAGCTTGTGTTGATCACGACCGAGCGTTTCATGCAAACTATTACATTTGAGATTGTTGATTCTAAGTTCATCCAGTGGATGTTATTACTTCTAGAACTCATTTACATGTTGTAAACGTTCATATGGAATTCGATTGTTCGAAGTTCCTGTTCATTGTTGGATCCCTGTTAACTTAGTCACAATAGTGACTGTATCTATACATCTTGTTTCATTTTACATCAACTTTTGAAACACATTTCTTTTAAACTGTTGGGTTCCTATTGTTGAGGAATGTCCTTGAATTCACATGATTCGAATAAATCTTGATCCGATTTCATGATCATCCACTTTGATACTATTCGTATTTACCTACACACAACGTAACTCTAAGGAGTTAACGTAGTCTAAATTTCGAGGACGAAATTTCATTAACAGGGGGAGATTGTGACAACAGGTGATTTACGGCTCTTAATTACGTGATTAACAGGTGATTAATGCGATAATAAATAGTGTTTACAGCGCAAATCAACTTAATTAGGCCTTTGGAGTGCCTAGGAACGTTTATCCGACTTTACAAGTACGCGTATGGAGATTCGCGTGGAATCTGCGGAACATCAAACGACAACGAACTGATACCATACAAAATACTGACAACGCCGACAAGTATGAATGTTACACGAAAATTTTATGCTTATGAAATTAATTTTGTGAATTTATTGGGCTTCCATGCGACACAACTGCAAACGTAAACTAAAAACGCGATGGTAGGAAACGCAACGGCAATGAAACGGAAGCGACGGAGACGCCTGTCACCTTCGAAACTTACATTTTACGCTATATTTAGCTCCGTAATAAAATTTTAGTAACTACAGTCAAAACCGGATCAAAAAACGGATTAAAGACGGCAACGATATAATTTTTCGCGACTTACCGCAACCGACTAACATGGGCGTCCAACATCGAATACCAGCACTATTTTATATATTTCTAAATCAAAAATTATGTTTTACGACATTACAAAGTGTTCGGGTTGCGAAAACGGGTCTCGTAGGAATTGCGGGCCACTCTCTCTTATCAAGATCTTTTTGTTTGCTTGAAAATCTTATCAAGAACCAAACTGGATATTTCTCAAAAAGTGAAACCTCTACAATGTATAAGATCATTCTCACCTCCCCACTCTCTCTAAATTCAAACACTCACACAAAAGAACTAAGTCTCTCTCTCTCGGTTATACATCCAGGCAACAAAACCCAGAGAATTCAACTTCTCAAATACACAACACACTTATGAACAAACACAAACACAAATACTTCATCTTCTTCACATGAAAAACCCCACCCACAACACCTCCTGCTCCCTTTAACCTCTGGTGAAACCACCGGCCGGTGCCGGTAAACCGACAACCACACATCTCACCTTCACCCTCTCCCTCGAGTTTATTCGACAGCCCCCCTGATGACGTTCTGACGGCAGAGAGCCGTCACCGTGCGGCGGCGTAGCGCTGGAACCAGACGAGCACAGAAATCAGGAGAGAGAGAGAAGTGGCGGAGAGAGAGAGTGGCGGAGCTGTGACGACGGCAGCGGCGGCAGTCGCTGCTACTCCGACCAGTTTTCCGTTGGCGACGTCTCAGGTCAGTTTGGTTCAAAAGTAGATGGGTTTTGTTTGAGTTTTAGTATGGGTTATGTTCTCTTGGTTCTAGGGTTTCAGATTCAGCCGCGCATCAGGAGTTCGGGTCATGGTTCAGATCTGTTACAGTTCGAGTTTCGGGTTCGGATTTGGTTTCAGTTCATTCAGGGATGGTCAGACACCAGCGGTTTGTTTTGATGCCGGGTGTCGATGAGCTCACATCAGACCTGGTCACCTTTGACGAGTTTGTTAAACTCAGGTTAGCCAGAATTCATCTTGTGCACTTATGTTTTATTATCTTCTTTATCCGATGCATTTGGGGTACTGGATGATGTCTTGATGGTGGCTCTGATTTGGTTCAGTTCTGGCTAGAACTTATGATGGTTCAAGTTAGATCTAGTTGGGTTCGGGTCTCGGTTCATTCGGGTTCAGTCAAACCCAGTCAACACGTCGGGCTGAGTGGTCAAAGCAAGTCAACTGGTCAAGTTCGGTCAACAGCTTCGGTCGACGGCTCGGTTCAGTTGACTCGGTCAAACCGGGTCAACTCGGTCAAACCTGGTCAACTCAGCGAGTCAACTCGGTCAACCCGGTTGACTCGGTCAACTCAGTCAACCCTTTTCAGCTTTTCAACACGAGAATCTTGGTAATGGATTAAAGAAGAGATTTCTTTATGTTATTTTTATAGTTTAAATCATTGATGTGCTGAAAGTGGGTCAACTAAATTAACTAAATTTACCCTAATTCTAGACTCTCTAAGCTTTAATTTATAAAAACTAAGACTCTCTAAACCCTAAACCACACAATCGGCAAGTGTACCGATCAATGTAGTATAGCCTAAGGAAGTCCGAGTATCGAACCCAAGAGACTCTACTGATCACGATAACGACTCTATCTAGACTTAGACTGGCACGACTTAACTAAATGTTTATTAATTGGGGGGGGGGGGTTCTAAAAATCCTAAGAATGCAAATAACGAATACTAACTAGACTAGACAAACTAGACACGAACTCACACGAAAGCTGAACTCAAGGATGATGAAGGAACTACCTAGACAGGAATCCTGATTACTTTTAGTTATGATTATAATTGGAAGTTGTCTGCTATGGAACCGGGATCTTATAATTCTCACCTATCGGGAAATCTAAGGACCCCTAAACCCTCTCAAGAGCACGCTAAGATCCCCTAAAGGTTGTTAATTTACCGGTTATTAGACTCCCTTACGAGACATCTAATTGGGTTTATAAAAGTATCCTACAAGGCTCACTCCCTTACGAGACCTAAACCTAGGATAGGTTTGTTTTCTCAGCTAGACTTGCTAGACAGCAGCCAAAAGGTTAACTTCCTAAGAAGGACCCACCTTGCGGTTTAATCACTTAGACCTAGCAATAATCTCGCACCTTACAGCTATTGACGATTAGTAGAACACTTGATTTTATAAAATTACCAATTATTACTTCTAAGGTTACTTACTAGATTTTCACCCTAAAGGATCAAAAGTTTATTATGTGATATAGACACTCACCAAAACCTAAAACCCTAGCCCGATTCTATTCCGTAATAAAGACCGTCACCAAGATTCGAACGAAGCAATAAACAATATCAAGCACGCAAACACATCTAACTGATAGAACAAACCGTTTACAATTTATAAACAATCCATAGCATTCATAAATCCAAAAATAATCAAAACCTAAGCAATCATTCAACCATGTCTAGGTAGTAGCAGAAATCTAGCCGATAATCATGTTCAAGAACAAAGTATCAAACAATGTAAAAACTGAATTCATCATTAAACAATCAAAGATTAACGAAAAACGGAGAATCAAGATTATAGAACCCGTAAACTCCGATCCCGTGTGCTCCCGAATGTTCCCTGATGATTCCTAGCAATCCCGAACCTTCAAAACCTCTCAAAGCAGACTTCCAAGCTCCCAAAGAACTCTAAAATTCGTAATGTTGTTGTCCTCCGAATTCGTCTTGCGTCTGATGTTGCGTCTCCTCTATTCAGCCGTTTTTGATGTGCGGCTCCTCTCCTTCCGGATAAATCCCTTCCCAATTCTATAATATGCCGCCTCTAATTTTCTTTTCCCAAAACATGGGCTTCGGCCCACTACACTTTCGTTGAACTCCAACCACCAACCTAAGGATTTTTCCAAGTAATAATATCAAATAATGGTCTGATCACGAACTCCTTTGCTGGACTTTTGATGTCTGGCGGCCCCACCACAAATAGATAAAGCAGCCATTTATAACTTCACGTGCATGTATCCTTTATTTATTCCAAGTATTGTTAGAATCTGGCCCAACCTCCAATAATAACAATTCTTTTATGGCTTGTCCACCAAAAGCACATTTACTAATTCTTTTATACTAGCAATAAGACCCGCGCGCGTTGCGGCGCGGGTACATCGAATGGATTAGTCCAAACATTATGTGATGTGTTAACCATATGAAAACGTGCATTTCGACATATCATAGAAAACATAATAGGTATAACAGAAAAACTGACATGTATAATCGAAAGAGATTAAATAGAACTTTTGGAAATAAAGGAAAAAAAAAGAAACCACAATTTGACTCCACTCGGTTCGAAACAAAATTTGCGAAACATTCATATAATAAGACCATGTGTAGTGGAAGGGGAAAATAATGCCCCCACCATGGGGCATTATTCGACACGTGGCAGTCCAGTCAGCATGGGGCGTTATTGCAAAATTGACGTAGTGGGAATAATGCCCAAATAATACCCCTTTCAATCCTTAAACAAAAAAAAAACAAACTGCTTTCTCATTGGTGGGTCAACCCAAGTCAAACCTTCCACAAGTGCAACATGGCGTTTTAAATATAACGCTAATCAATTTTTTTTTTTTTTCAAAAATAACCCCCCAAAACGCCTAGTGTAATGGGTGGGGGGGGGGGGGGGCGTTATTTTTCAATTTTTTTTTCAAAAATAATGCCCCACTACGGGTGGTCTAAGCAAGGAAGCATATTATATTTGACCTCACTCATTTCCCAAAAAAAGTTTACGTTGAAACATACACTAACTCGAATTTATACCAAAACGTACATATAAGTATGGATGTAAAAGTGTTTTTTTGAACAAAAAAAATATTATATTTGATCAGACTTATTTCCAGAAAAAAGTTTATGTCGAATAGAGAAAATCGAATTCATACCGACACGTACATAAAAATATGCACTTAAAAATAGTTTTTTTAAGTAAAGGAAGTAGAGGGGTAAACTTGAAACAAATTATTTGTAGTAAAAAATTTAATAGGCTAAATACGTGTGTAAAATCGTGCCAAGTAGCCCAATGCCACACTACCAACAACAGAAGAGCTCGTAAAATAAAATAAATAAAAAGAGTAAAAATAACTCTGAGCAAAAAACATATGTAAATTCATTGAATCATGCACACCCGTTGCGGTATGTTAATGCGAAGAAATTAGACTGAAACGTAAAACGAAGAAAGAAAAAACTAAGTCAATTTAGGACCCGCACATTAGAACGAACTTGTCAAACGAAGAATAATAGACGTGTTGCGACGGGCCTGTCAAATAGGAAAAGCAGACGAAAAAACATTGAACCGTACACACACGTTGCAGCGTGTTGACTCGCCAATTTTTGAACGAAACGTAGAACAAAAAACTTGCAAAAGATGAAAAGTATAGAGGACTAAAGTTGAAAATAAAAAAGTGTTGAGGTTAAATTGTAAAACATGAAAGTTTTTGGGTTAAAAGTAAATGAATAAAAAAAGTTAAAATGAAAAGATAAAAACTTTAGTTGAAAAATGAAAATGAAAAATGAAAGAAGAAAATTTTTGAAAATCACCCCACACACATGTTACAACTAATAATGCAAGAAAAACTTGCTTATTTATAGTATAAAAATATGCAACACTTAATAGATGACATAGAGATAGCGGGCTCGGCTCACTTAAGAAAATAGCGGCAATTTTAATTCGGTTCCTGGTACCCCGCTCTGCCCAACTGGCTGGTCATTTAAATATTACTCTTTTTCACTCCATTTGCACCAGGACCTGCCAAAACACAAAATGATATAATATAATACTAAAACTAAATAAAAACAAATAAAAACTATACAAAATTTACACACTTTACACGGGACAAATATGTGTATTTTACCCTACATCAATCATACGTGACAACGAGCTCGAACTAAATTGATTATAGTATACGTTTCGATACAGTAGACAAAAATTACATATATTATGATTGAATATTGTTGGATTTTGAAGAATAACGACAACTTGTGTTGTCGGGGGCGTCCAAAAACAGATGAAACTCTGTCCGTTTTTCGAGAAAATCCGTAAAACTAAAACACGTTTTATTCAAACGGCATTTAGAAAGCAAGATACACATACAATTAATTTCGACAACTTCCTTTTTATAAAAATAAATATAGTTATATATTTATTCCGAATATCAAACAATACGACTTCTTTTTATGGAAATAAATATAGACTATATATTTATTTTGAACATCAAATAACTTGGATCTCTTTTATAAAAATAAATATAGTTCATATATTTATTTCAAATATCAAACCACACGAATTCGTTTTTATAAAAATAAATATAGTTTGTATATTTATTTCAAGTACCAAACAATACGAATTCTTTTATTAAAATAAATATAGTTATTATATTTATTTCGTACGACAACTCGAAAACTTTATAAACTCCACATAACTTCTATATTATTTCAAACGCCGAACACGCCTTCGTTTCATAAAATAAATATAGTATATAGTTATTTGAAACATGCAACGACTCGATAAATCTTTTATAGAATAAATATAACTTTTATATTTATTACAAAACGCCTAAACGACACATTATATAACATACATTTCAACGTACGAGTTTGTTATATGCTACCTTCATATAAACATTTGTTACATAAACGTACGACTTCTCGGGAAGACAAGCAATCTTAACGATATATTTATATATTCTGGTATAAATATTTATTCTAAATATCTCGAGAATCAAGTCTTTTCAAGACTCATTAGTGATTATCGACGATAAACGATACTTATCAAATATGACCTAATCGTTTCCACATAATTACCAACTTATAACTACTTTCAATTCGACTAATCACTGTACCATTAGTGATTAATCTTGAAGTAAACCGTTAATTACGACGGTTTGGCTTTTAAGCTAAAACTAAGCAAAAACTTAACTAAGGAAGGATTAGCAAACTTACTGAAGTCCTATGCACGATTTGTGAAGCTTAGAGAGAAGTCATGTGCTCCAAAAATGCTCCAAGGTGCAGATTGAAGGTGTGAAGAACTTGTTGCAACAACATGGCCTTATATAGTGCTTTAATCACCATAGATTGTTGACACACAAGTCTACAACTGACCACAACTCATCCACAAGTGTCCCTAGTGGTCTAGGGGTTGCTTAGGGGTCGCCCATGAAGTGGAAACACTGATTAAAGTCGATTTATGCACGAAATCAGGCTTCTGACTGAAGTTTCTGTTACTGGGCAACTGAGGCGGCCCGTGTAAAGCCTTAACATGGCTTACGCGGCCCGCGTGGGCCTTCTGATCAGATTTAAACAATTTCAAGTTTTTTCATATTGTCCCTTGGCTCTTCGAAAGGTCAACTAACTTATTTTCTTGCAATTTGACCCCTTCTTATTTACCTACAAGGGCTTTAAGACTTGTATCAACTTTGCCAAGTCCCTGGACACTTCTGGTTAACCCGAAAAGTCATAACTTTCAACGTTAACACTTTAACCCCTTGTATACGAATTTGATCATAACTTTCTCATACGATAACGAAACTTTATGAAATTTATATCATGTATTCTAGTGAGCATAATTAACCGTTACAAAGCTTCGGGTTTGCTAAAAGGTCACTCAGAGGTATAACTTAAACATGTTGACACATTTAACCCCTGCAGTTTGTAATCTCTCACTTTCTTTCATATTTAGCTTCGTATGATCCATGATTTATTCGTCTGAAGATATGATCATCATGTAGGGTTAATGTAAGGTATATTTATCCATTGTTGAAAATTTGAACCCTTATATTTACATGCTTTTTCATGTTTGTCAACTTTAGTCCCCCTAGAGTATTCTTTCACACGTTCAAACTTATGACACGTGTCAATACATTATAGGACGTGATTTTTTCGAGGTGTTACACTCCAGCAGTACTTGGTATATTCAGCAGTGCTTGACCCATAGCAGTAGATTGATCAGCAGAGCTTTAGTCTTCATTAGTCTTTGACTTGATCAGCAGTTGTAAGGATTAGTGGATTGGAGGTCATCAGATGTTGAAAACACTTTCAAGGGGAGAGAATGAAAACATAACATCTGCTTATTTAGGATCCACTGCTCTGATCCAGTTTTGGCTTTAATTATCTGTTCCTTTGATAGGGTTCAATCCCAACAGGAAGTGAGTTAGAACTCACTTAGAAAGTTTTGAACTTTCTAAATATAATATGTGAATTGTTGCTAATTGAGAGTGTCTTTAGAGAGGATTGAAGTGTTTGTAAAGTGGTAAAAGAATGGGGAAGAGGTGGGTTTTATAGTTGAGGTTTAGGGTTAGTCAGGTGGGTAATTAAGGGAGAAAACACACTTAGGGGTGGCATGGCGCGACGGCACAACCATCATCCTGTCGCGTAGCGCGACGGGTCTTACTCCGGGAAATTGTTTGATTTGTGATGCTTTTAGTCCTTGTACTTTCATATAAGTTATGTTTTAAGGTGCCAAGTTAATATAAGGTGATTTCATGTAGTCTAAACATATAACTAAGTGTGTAAATCATGAATAAGTATTGTGAATGTTCAATGACGTATAAATACGAATGAAAAGCGTAAAGTTGTGTATGTATGACATGTATTTGCAAGTTTAACAAACATTCCCAATAATTACGAATATGGTATCAATGTATAATGAACTAAAACGTATATGCATGCATGAATTAGTATGATATAATTTGTATGAAATAACGAGTTTTATTACGATCAAAGTCTCAGATTTTACAACAATTCAACGAAATACGATTACAAGGAACACAAGTTTCCAAAAATAGAAATACAAGACAAGCTTTCTAATTATGGAAAGTTAAGAAAAAACAGAGCGTTACAAAACCCACTTCAAGTGCCATGCTGTAGGTGACCTCATCCCAAACTAATGCATCATTACCTCCTATTCCACCACCATACCTAAAGAATCCGGATAATACTCAAAAGAAGACATCATCGGTCTTCCAAGGATCAAAAGTTTCTACTAGTTCTTCTACTACTAATACTAACAATGATATCTCTATTTTGTTTTCGCAGATAAAGAACTACATGGAACAACAAGATAAGACTAACCAGAGGATCCTCCGTGAGATTGATGACATCAAGAAACAAAAGAGGCCAGTAGAGGATCACTCTCCACTGGTGCCCAGGATGTTGGACTTCGTCACCCTAGCAAATGCAGCACAACAGTCCAGGATGTCCAGCACGCAGCTTCAAGGATCCTCCATTCCCCAGCAAGGATCACACATCCAGGCCTCCAATACAGACCTACCTAGGACCCAATGTCTTTTAGGATCAAGGATCCTCAGGGAGACAGTCATGGAGAAGCTCTGAAATTCATGAAGGGGATTTAATCCCTATGCAAACCATTGCTTCTTCTAGCCCTACTATTATACCATACATGTCTTATCCTAGATACACTTCTGGGATACCAACTTCAAACCAGTCAGGAGGTAATAAATTTAATACATCTTTTGATACTAACTTGGGTTACATGCAGGATGCAGGAATCAACCAAGCTATGGCCAGGGAGTTGCAGAAACTCAAGGACATAATATCCAGTATCCTAGGAGTGGTCAAACCCATTCCTGAGATTCCAAATGGAAGTCACAGAATATCTCGCTTTGCACCTCCCATATGCAATGCTGAGATACCAAAGCGTTTTCAAACCCCCAGTATGAAGTTATACGAGGGAACCACTGATCCAGAAGAGCATGTGGCTCAGTATAAAGAAAGGATGGAGATCAACCCCATTCCTAAAAGATTGAAAGAAGCCTGTTTATGTAAGGGCTTTGGATCCACAATTACTGGATCAACACTAAAATGGCTGCTAAGTCTTCCTCCCTATTCTATAACTTCATTTTCACATTTAGTTAACTTATTTAATAATCAGTTTTCTTGTAGTAGAACCTTTGAAAGGTTAACTAGTGATTTATATAGGATCACCCAAGGCTGTGATGAATCACTTAGAGATTATGTGACTAAATTTGGTAGAGAATCCTTAGAAATCCCAAACTTAGACATTGCCACTGCTGTAGAAGCATTTAAAATGGGATTGCAAAAAGATTCTCCTTTCTATGATAATCTTGTTATGACACCTTGCAGGAACTTAGACGAAGTAAGGAACAGGGCTCTAAGATTCATCCGACTAGAGGATGATAAAAGGATCCAGGACAGGTTATCTGGATCATCTAAACAGGAGAACCAAGGATCCTTTTTTCAAGAACAATTTATCCAAGCAATACTCCAAGCATGACAATCAAAATGTTCATTCTGTTAAACAATGTTGGTGTATAAATGTCTGTTAACTTCGTCTTTATTGAGTCTAATGTCTAGATAGGATAAACCAGTGCTCAACAGGATAGAAATTAGGTTTTGTATGTAAAAGGGTCATTTCACATGAAATGAACAAGTCATTTCGTACGAAATGAAACAAAGTCATTTCGCACGAAATAGCTTTGTTGGTTTCGTACGAAATGCCAACCCCTATATATACCTGAGCTGCTGATTCATTTGTAACGTTCGAGATTTCAGAGCCGAGGTGTTGTCCATTTGTCAAACGATCTGTAAAGCTTTGAAATCAGTAATAAGAAGATAATTAGGAAAAATCAAGCTGTATTCAAGTCTATATCATTGATTCCGCCTTTGATATGGATTGTAAACTCTTCTGAACGACTCATTCGGGTCACACGGCGATCCAACAAGTGGTATCATAGCTCAGGACGAAGAGTTCATACCAATTCAGCTTGTTTTCACCGGATTTTCTCACTTCTACTCATTCTTTTCAAAATTAAACGAGATTTTACGGTTAAAATGGCTTAAATTTCACATATATCACGTAAAACATAGTTTTAACTAATCCTTGAAAGAATTGGACCAAAATTCACCCTAAAACCAGATCAATTGGACAAAAATGTGGCCGACAGGATGATGTCAACATCATTTCGCAGGAATAGTCGAGCATCATTTCGCACGTAATCAAATTTGAGAAGTCCATTTCGCACGGAATCAACCTGTTGAAGTTCATTCCGCACGAAATCAATCTTGAGAACCTCATTTCGTACGAAATCAACTTTCTGGAACTTCATTTCGCACGGAATCAACATTGGAACTTCATTTCGCACGAAATAAGACATCCATTTCGTACCAAATTGGCTATTTTGTACCAAAGTGCATTTCGTGTGTAGACCATTTCGATTGAAACCGACATTTCGTGTGAAAGCTCATTTCGCTTGAAGTCATTCCGTTTGAAGATTGATTTTTTTGCTTGAGATTCATTTCGTTTGAAACTCATTCCGCGTGAACCATTTTGTTTGAGATTGTTTTAAATCCAAAAAATTTTCTAAGTGTTTGTTGATTGTCTCAGGTACTTGAAGATGGATGATTTTCTGAATCCTTTCAGTGACGCTTTTGCTTTCACAGGAAGCACATGTGATGATACATCAAATAACACAAATGAAAATGCTCCAAATCCAAGTGCAAAGAAAACCATTGCTGATTCTTTGAGTGTTGATAGTGCCTATGGTACATACAACAAACCACCCAAGCTAATGGCGATAGAGGAATACAATAGATGGGCTACAAGGTTTGAAGAATGGCTGAAAGCTTTTGCATATCAAAGTTGGAAGAGCATGAAGAATGGTTTTGATATGGGAAGATCAGATTATGAAAATATAGAAGAGAATGAAGTAGAAAGATTTGTTTCTAAACAAAAATGCATCGCCTTACTTCATCAATCTGTGAGGGATGACATTATATCACTAATCGAATACACAAATTCCAAAGATCTATGGGAGAAACTAAAAATAAAATGTGTGGGTAGTGCTGAAATTGTTAAAAACAAAAAGAAGTTGTTAAGAAAAGAATTCGATTTGTTTGGATGTTTGAAAAACGAATCTGTGACAAAGATGATTGAAAGATTTGGTCATTTGAAGATGGAACTTGCAAGACACGGAATTGTGTATACTCAGGAATAATTGGTTGACAAACTGTTTGATTCACTACCTGATGAGAAAGACTGGTAGTATTTTGCTTTGATGCTGAAGAACACAGTAAAATCGACTGATCTGACAGTTGATCTGTTAATCGAAAGATTGGAAAGTCATGAATTGGAGATCAGGAAAACGAACAAAGTCAACAACTCCTCGTATCAGCAAAATGTTGACTTGTATTATCGAGGAAGTATGATTCCGAAAACTGTGTCACCGAAAACTGCACTTTCAGCAGAAAATTCAAACATGTCAAGTCAAGAAACTTCAAACAGTGGTTATCATGGAGGATCATCATCAACTGCTCAAAGTCAATCAGTTCTGAAGAATCTGTTTCAGTGCAACATTGCTGTGGATCTCAAGAATGCACATAATTTCAGTGAAGAATCCGCCAAACAGCAAATGGTGTTTTTGGCATCTGTCTTAGAATCTTATGAAAGCCTCGTAGCGGGAAAGATCGGAAACACTAACCTCACCAAGGAAGATTATGATCAGATCAACCCCGAGGAGATGGAGTTGATTGATATCAGGTGGTGTATGGCGAGTGAGGTTAGGAGAGCGCAAAGATTCATGGAGATTACCGGTAGACATTCTATTGGTGGACCTTCAACCAAGCTAGGGTTTGATAAGTCGAAGGTCACGTGCTTTAAATGTAAACAAAAAGGTCATTTTAAATGTGAATTTCGAAATGCTTCTGCAGATGACACGGTAAATCCTTTTCGTGAAGATTATTACAAAAGAGCAATTTACCATCAAAACAAATCTGAACCTCCCAGAATGAAGCAGCTAGAAGATACTCCCAAAGAAAAGTCTAGAGCACTTGCTGTTATCCATGATGACGAGGGATTCAATTGGAGTGAACTGCTACCGGAAGAAGATGCAATGGGCTATGCTTTCATGACAAAAATTGTACCTTTCAAAGATACCAGAACAGAAGAAGTGAAATACATCAATAGAAAGGTGTCAGCCCAATTCATGAAAAGTAGAATCTACAAAACATGGATAGAAGCAAAGAAGGCAAATAGATGGGATCCTGATAGAGAATGTTATCTAGATCCTAAAGGAAATATAGCTGTTGATCCAGATTCTGTCAGTGTTGAGACTCTTACCCAACAAATTGCAGAACAAGAAGAAACAAGACAGAGAATGTGGTGGGGAGGAGGAGAAGTTGAAGTAAAAGAAAAAGAGATAGAGTCAAAGCCAAAGAAAGTTGATGATGGGATAATTGACACATCGAAAGAATTCACCGCGGAAAACCTGAAGCAAATGGCTGACAAAGTGCTTGCAGCAAAAGAGTTAGAGGTAGACTCTAAGTCCAGTTCTGAGTCTAAAAGCAAGGCCAGTTCAAATGATTCGATCAATGAATCAGGTAAGAAAGCCAAAATTGAGAATGACTGCAAAAATTGCATGAAAGATTGCAAAGTTTGTAGTACACTTGCTTACCTCAGCGGTAAAAAGACCGAAGAACTGACAGAAAGAGTCAGAGATGTTGAAAAACAGATCTTAAGTCGTGACAAAATGTTAAAAGCATCAAATGATCGATTAAAAGAATTGACTGAGAAAATTGAAAATGATAAAATTGACGTAGAAAGAATTAGGAAAGAAAATGAAAAATTAATTCTTGAAAACCGTCAACTTTCAGAAAATTATGAAAAACTAAAAAGAACGACAAAAGATTCTGATGAAAGAAATGGTAAAACAAACAAAGAAAATTTACAACTTTCAGGAGTACTTCGGTCAAAAGAAGAGCAAATCAATCAACAGTTGGATGAGATTGCTAATCTGAAGCTTCAGTTTCAGGAAGCTAAGATTGAGAATGAATGCATCAATCTGAAACTCAACAGTTACAACTTCGCAAGTTTTGTTCTTCAACATATTGTTCCTAAACCAATCGGGAAGAACAAAGCTGGCGAAGATGTTTATTCGGATGGAACTGGGGTTGGGTATCATCAGGTTCCACCGCCAGTATTGAATAATTTTTCTAAGAAAAAGTCCGGGTTGGTTAACGATAATGACACAAATGAGGTTAAACTTCCAGAATCAATTGACATCACATTCACTTCATCATCCGATGAAGATAGTGTTCAGTCCGAAGTTGTTAAAAGCATGATTGAAAGTGTTTTGAAATCTGAAAGTGACTCAACTGAGGATGAAGAATGTTTCTTGGACAAATATATTTCGAAATCAACATCCAAAAACAACTTAAATGAAGAACCTAATCTTGTGATGTACAAGATGTCGGGATCGGATAAGTTGTATTCGGATTTTGAATTTCCTTTGGAAAATGTGAATGTTGACAAATTGAAAAATGTGTTTAAGTTGATTGAAATTGACGTGTCTGAGATCGAAGGTTTGAAACATTCCAAAAGGAAATTAAACTTTGAAAAAGATAAAGCTTACTACAAAAAACCTGTTGTACCGCCGCGTTTTTCTAACAACATTCAAAACAAATGGTCGGGTGGTTATAAGGGTGGTAAGAATTATCAAAGAAGGAACTTTCAAAACAAGAAGTTTGTTGAGAAAAAAGTGTTTGTAAAAAGCTCGAGTTCTCATTCCGAGCAAGAATCTGAGATTTTTTCAAAATCAAATGAAGAGTTTTTTGAAGAAAAGGCCTCACAGCCTCAGACTGAAGGCAGAAGTCGGGTAACTGATACCCGTACATGCTTTAAGTGCAACAAAGTTGGGCACATTGCACGAAAGTGCACCAACTTAAAGCCTAAATCTGAAGTTGCTGAGAGTCAGAAAAGGAAAGTTGATACAAAAGGCAAAGCTCCAATGGTTGTTGAGAAGAAAGTTTTGAAAAATGATAACATCAAAATCAAAACTGATCCTGTAAAGAATGAGGTAACTAAAACTGATAAATTTTACAAACGGGTTGCTTCTCCTCATCAAGCATGGAAACCAAAATCAGTTGAAAAGAAACCAAGTTCTTCAAAACCAAAGGTTTCTGAGACGGAAAAACAATCATACTCTACCACTCCGGTAAAGATGAATGTTCCTGTGGATTACTGTGAGAGACTTGAGAATCAAAAGTCTACTACTTCTGAGAAGAAGTATGTACCAAAGAAAGACCAATCATCTGGTCAACCTCCTAAAAATGATTTCTTTTTATATAAAGAGGTTGAGATTGGGTCTGAGGAGAGCTTAAAGATGAATGACAAAAATTTTCCGCCACTTTACACTGCTAAAACTCACATCTAAGTTAAGCTACCTGAGTCAAAAGAGGCTTGGGTGGCATCAAAATCTAACTAAATGTTTGTGATATGTGCAGGAGCTTCCAAGATCCGTTTCACGTTGGATTATGGATAGTGGAGCTTCTCGGCACATGACGGGGAAGAAGACCTTACTGTACGATGTTCGAGGGTTTAATGGAGGATATGTGGGATTTGCAGGAAATCAAGGTGGTCGAATAGTTGGTGAAGGAACTTTATCAAATGGTATTGTCACATTTGAAAGAGTAAACTACATCGCCGAGCTTGAAAACAATCTTCTAAGCATTTCTCAGATCTGTGATCGTATGTATACAATGCACTTTACGGATAAGGAATGTTTGATATTGAAACCATGATTTGTTATTCCCGAAGAGTGGGTTATCATGAGAGCACCTAGAGTCAACGATCTGTACGTGTTGGACATGAGTGTAGCAACTACTACCACGGGTCAGGCTCACTGCTTTATGTCAAGAGCAATGGAAAAAGAATCGCAATTGTGGCATCGAAAGATGGGCCACATTCACCTGCGAAAAATGAATCACCTAGTGCATAACGACTTAGTAACTGGTGTTCATGTGAAAGGTTTTAATCTTGAGGGGGAGTGCATTAGCTGTATCAAAGGCAAGCAAAAGAAGAAATCACATCCTTAAAAGAAGGTTAACTCAGTCTCGAGACCGTTAGAGAGACTTCATATGGATCTTTTTGGTCCAGTGAATGTCAAAAGCATAACTGGTGATCTCTATTGTCTAGTAGTAACAGATGACTACTCGAGATTTTCGTGGGTATCATTTCTGAAAATAAAAGATGAGACATTTGAAAGTTTGATGACGTTGTTCCGAAAAATAGAAAACTTGTACCAAACTCGAATCAGAAGAATCAGGAGTGACAATGGTACATAGTTCAAGAACAACAAGATGGAAGAGTATTGTGATGAGAGAGGTATATTGCAAGAATTTAGTGCTCCTTACACTCCACAACAAAATGGAGTAGCTGAAAGAAAGAACAGGACTCTAATTGAAACGGCCAGGACGATGCTTGCTGATTCCAAACTACATGTCAACTTTTGGGCAGAAGCAGTGTCAGCCGCTTGTTATACACTCAACCGGTTTCTTACAGTGAAGAAATTCAACAAGACATGTTTCGAGCTGATCAACAACCGCAAACCTAATCTGAAGTATCTGGAACCGTTTGGGTCTCCCTGTACAGTTCTAGAACCTTATGGTAAATTTGGTGCAAAGAGCATTGAGGGAATTTTCGTGGGTTATGCAAGTCCATTGAAACGAGTCTTTGTTCCAAGCTTGAAGCAAATCATCGAAGCACATAATGTTGAGTGTCAAAGTTATACCATGCCACCTCAGAATCCCGGCGACTTATGGCGTTTTAATTACGATACTCTGTGGGATTCATTCGACATAGAAGAAGAACCAGATTTCTTTGACGAGTTGGATATTCTGAGAGAATATGAAGAATCACAAGAAAGATTTCCAGCTGAGTCATCTAAACAACAATTTCGAGCTTCCAATGACGATGAAGCTGGTCCTAGTAATGCTGGAGAACATGATGATATTCAGCAAACTTTTGACAATCAGACGGCAGTCAACGATAATCTAGAATATGAGGATAGACCTATATTCGATCATGGTGATTCAGACTCTGAGGGAGAGTAGATTCATATATCAAGTCAAACAATTCCAGTCAGTGAACAAGGTGCAAATCAGAATGTCACAAATTTGGAAGGCGAGGTAGATGTTCTAGGCGAGGTGATGCCGAGAACTCTTTTGTATCATCCAGAAGAGCTGATAATTGGAGAATTACAATCAGGCGTTCGCACAAGACGACAAATTGACCAAGGCCTTACTTGTTTTTATTCTACAGTTGCTCCGTTACAAACAGAGTTTTCACTTAGTTGTTTTATTTCGCAGATTGAGCCTAGAACATACAAAGAAGCACTAACTGAAGATTCTTGGGTCAACGCGATGCAAGAGGAGCTGAGTCAATTTGAGAAATTAGGAGTGTGGAAATTGGTAGACTTTCCTGATGATCACAGGAAGATAAACACCAAGTGGGTGTTCAAGTGTAAGAGAGACAATCGAGGGGTTATTATTCATAACAAAGCTCGACTCGTAGTCCAGGGCTTTAGTCAGCAGGAGGGTATTGATTTTACTGAAGTGTATGCTCCCGTTGCTAGACTTAAAGCGATCAGAATCTTCCTAGCATTTGCATCTCGGAAAGGTTTTAAAGTTTATCAGCTAGATGTTAAATCGGCTTTTCTCTACGGGAAGGTAAAAGAGGAGGTATATGTCGGACAACCACCGGGCTTCACCGATCCAATCCAAAAAGACAAGGTCTATTTACTGGATAAAGCGCTGTATGGTTTACACCAGGCCCCGAGAGCCTAGTACGAGACATTGTCTCAACATCTGCTTGCAAACAACTTCATCCATGGAAAAGTGGATGCCACTCTCTTCACCAAAGAAGTCGATGGACATCTTCTGATAGTTCAAATATACGTGGACGACATTATATTTAGGTCAACAAATGAAAATCTGTGCAAAGATTTTGAAAGAGTTATGAAGCAAAAATTTGAAATGTCATCGATGGGTGAGATGAAATTCTTCTTGGCACTTCAGGTTGATCAACAGCCTAAGGGAATTTTCATACATCAGACGAAGTATGTTCATGATATCTAAGAGAAATTTGGGATGTCCGGGACTACTCCAGCTTCCACCCCATTAGCGACGAACCATGGGATAAACCCTGATCTCACCGTAGAGAAGGTAGATGAAACGATGTATCGTTCCATGATCGGATCGCTGATGTACTTGACAGCTTCAAGACCCGATATCATGTATCCAACCTGCCTCGCAGCAAGATTTCAGTCTAACCCGAGAGCTTCACATATGGTGATTGTGAAACGGATATTGCGCTACATGAAAGGAACTCCATCATTGGGGTTGTGGTATCTAAGAGAAGGTGATTTCACACTCGAAGGGTATTCTGATTCTGATTTCGGATACTGCAAAGTTAACGCTAAGTCAATTACAGTAGGGTGCCAGTTTTTCGGATCACGATTGGTCACCTGGCAATGCAAGAAGCAGACCTCTGTAGCTTTATCTACATGTGAAGCTGAGTATGTATCTACTAGCAGCTGCTGCTCTCAGATCTTGTGGATCCAGCAACAGATGAGAGAATATGGTTTGCAATTTCTTAACACCCCTATCTTTGTTGATAATGAGGCAGCGATAAACATAACAAAAAATCCTGTTCATCACGCTAAAACAAAACACATTGAAATTCGTCATCACATCATCCGAGACTGTTTTGAGAAGAAGTTGATACGAATTGAGAAAATCCACACTGACGAACAAAAAGCTGATTTACATACCAAAGCGTTTGATAAAACTCATTTTCAATATCTTTTAAAATTGAACGGTATGAAGCTTTTATCGGTGTTGGAGGAGATTCTTGGCGTAGATGAAGGTACCACTGTAGATGATGTTGAGAAGTAATCTGCAATGGTTTGTCGATTTTTTACTTGTTTTGGTATTTAGGGGGAGGTAGGGTTATATTTTCAGAAAATACAAAAACAGTAAAAATTTTCAAAAATCCAAAAACATGAGATATTTCAAAATTCAAAAACAATAGAAAACCGGAAAAGAGCTTGTGTAAAAAGGGAAAATGATAGTACATCGGCTTGACAGTTACGGTATGCTAAAGATATGGAAAGTTTAAAAGTCTTAAGCAGTCTCGCTGATGATATGCCGATAGGTTTTTACACATTTAGTAGGTTTGTTCGGGATATAAACCTAAATCATTACTTGCTTATTTCGTGGGGAACACTATTGGATATATAGGTAACCCCTGAAATCTCATTTGAAAGACCCCTCTTTCTGAAATACTAGGTCTTTATACTCAGTGATATCTGGGGTATTATCTCGGGACTTCTGATTTTGCGGAAGCAATGGCCTAGTCCCCGTATAATACTTTTCACTTGCTTGAAATAATAGCATCACCCTCAGTATAAAAAATGATGAAACATTGCAAAATGCTAATCATGTGCTGTTGAAGAAAAGATTCTCTAAAGGGAACACACCTAAAGTTGAAGCCATCATCTCTCTGATTTTGCGGAAGCAATAGCCTGAGCTCTCATGGCGCTTGCATTTAACCCTTTACATATATCTTCTAGGTATACTCACCTGTAAGACTGAATATTGGGATCTGGATACGAGAGTATATTCAAGAGGTGGTACACATGTATAAGCTAAGTCTCTAAAACACTAAATTCGTATCCTGAACAGATTGAAATTTGTGTGAAGATTTAAGTGGATCAGTATATCGACAATCTAAGCGAATTGTTTAATTCTGAATATGAAATCAAAAGCTTAACGGTACTTGTGACTTGTCGATAGCTGACATGATTCCCTAACACGCTCACCAAAAATATGTTTGTAAATAGTTTACATTTACTGCATTTCATTTTTGTTTAGCATTCTAGTATAGAAACTTTATACAAAATCCAAAAAGATTTTACATTTCTGCTTTATTTTTCCGACAAACCAAAATGGAAAGCTGATATTCAGATTCGCAGTTTGAAGAAGATGCTGGAAGTTTCTGAGCTGGACAAAAAAAGTTGAGAGCTTATCATGTTAAACCTGTTAATGGAAAGTCAAAACAAGTTCATTAAGTTGAAACTTATAATTTTCAGAAAAATGTTTTGAACTATGTTGAACAAAAGTCAGTTTTGTTTCGTTTAGATCAACCAAGGTCATTAAGTTGGACTTGGTAAATAAATTAAGTTCCTAGGGTCATTAACTTGGACCTAGTTACTTAAGTGGATTTCTAAAAACTGATAAAAAACATCAAAGGTAGTAAAAAAGGAGAATAGATTGTAATGTTATATTCTTGAGAAGCAAGAAGCAAGATCCCCATGGCAAAGTTTGTGCAAAGTTTGAACTAGAATTTTATCCCAGCTTATTGAAAGGGGGAGCCTACATTCTGGATCAACATTCAAGGGGGAGTTTAAAGATTGTCAAAGTCAAGTTTGAATGCTAGCTACTGAAGCTGATAGAGATTGAAGGATGCTTACAGTGTTAAACATTTTGGTAAGAAAGAAAAGACTGAAGACTCGATGCCGAAGACTTCGTCAACATCCAAGGGGGAGTCTGTTGGTGTATAAATGTCTGTTAACTTCATCTTTATTGAGTCTAATGTCTAGATAGGATAAACCAGTGCTCAGCAGGATAGAAATTAGGTTTTGTATGTAAAAGGGTCATTTCGCATGAACAAGTCATTTCGTACAAAATGAAACAAAGTCATTTCACACGAAATAGCTTTGTTGGTTTCGTACGAAATGCCAACCCCTATATATACCTGAGCTGCTGATTCATTTGTAACGTTCGAGATTTCAGAGCTGAGGTGCTGTCCATTTGTCAAACGATCTGTAAAGCTTTAAAATCAGTAATAAGAAGATAATTAGGAAAAATCAAGCTGTATTCAAGTCTATATCATTGATTCCGCCTTTGATATGGATTGTAAACTCTTCTGAACGACTCATTCGGGTCACACGACGATCCAACAAACAAGAAGAAGATGGGGAAGAATATCCTCATATATCTGAATATTGTTTTCTGTTGATAATAGTGAATCGATGCTTGCTTTGCAGAATCTAGGTGAGAAAGCTAGATGGCCTAAGAAGAATGAATAGTCTACATCATACAAGGATAAATCAAAGTTGTGTGCATTCCACGAAGACTTTGGCCACGTCACTGATGAATGCATTGCCCTCAAAAAGGAGATTGGCTATCTTCTAAGCAAGGGTCACTTAAAATAGTTGCTGGGAAGAAAAAAATCAAGGATCCAGGATCCTGACAAACTACCAAAAAGAGCCCATGCACCACCTGCAGATGCTCAAATCATCAACTTCATTTCCGGAGGTTCTGACATGTGTGGAACTTTGTTCTCTGCAGTGAAGAGACATGTTAAAGAGACTAAGCTGGAAAATGGAGATAGGCCTATTCGAACCTCAACTCTGACGCATCAGAAAATTATATCCTTTGATGAGAATGACCGTGTTGACATCTAGGATCCTCATCACGATGGTTTAGTAATCACTTTATTTATATATAACCATTTTGTTCGCATGATTCTTATCGATGGTGGGAGCTCAGTGAACATAATTCAACTAGATGTCCTCAAAAGGATAACATCCCAGAGTCAGAGATAGCCCCGAGATCATCTGTCCTTGTAGGATTCAACGAAGAGACAAAGAATACGATGAGGGACATCAAACTCCCAATCTATATTGAGGTAGTAAACTATGTTCCAAAATTTTGTGTTATTGACTGTTTGTCTTGTTGCAATGTGATCCTTGGCAGGCCATGGATACATGACATGTAAGTTGTTCCTTTAACATACCACCAATGTGTGAAGCTACCAACTCCATGGGGAGTGGTGAAGATTGAAAGTGATCAATAGGAGGCAAAGAACTATTACACCTCCTCAATGAAGCCATCTTCAAAACCAAGAGCAACATAGTAATTAAAGTATCCTCCGAGGGATGTCATGGAGGCAAGGGAGCAGGACATCAAGGATATAACACTGAACCCTAAGGATCCTGAATCCAAAATTTTTATAGGATCCGGGATCCTTGACAGTATAGAGCAGGATCTGGTATCCTTCCTAAAGAGAAGAAAGTCCACATTCGCTTGGAAACATGAGGATATGACAGGTATATCCAAAGATATTATTACTCATAAGTTAGACATTGATAAATATTTCAGGCCAATCCACCAAAAGAGAAGGAAGTTTGCACCTGAAAGGAGTGCCATTATCCAAGAAGAAGTGGATAAGTTGTTAAAGGCAGGTATGATTAGGGAAGTCAAGTATCTAAAATGGCTAGCCAATGTGGTAGTTGTTCAAAAGAAAAACGGAAAGTGGAGGGTATGTGTTGACTATACTGATTTAAATAAAGCATGTCCCAATGATCCTTTCCCATTACCACACATTGACTCCATGGTGGATGCAACGGTGGGCCATGAATTGCCTACTTTTATGTATGCTTCATCTGGATTTCAACAAATCCAATGGAACCATATGATCAGTAGGAAACATCATTCATGACCCCCACAGGCATATACTGTTATATCGCTATGCCTTTTAGATTGAGAAATGCAGTTGCCACTTACCAAAGACTAGTGAATATGATGTTCAAAGAGCAACTTGGAGACACTATGGAGGTATACATTGATGAGATGGTGGTTAAGTCCAAGAAGGCAGAGGATCATCTTAAGGATCTCGAAGTGGCATTTAACATCCTTGATCAATACAACATGAAGCTAAATCCTTCAACGTGTCACTTTGGTGTCAAAGATGGGAAATTCCTAGGATACATGGTGAAAGTTAGCCTTGAACAGATAAAAGCAATAGTGAACATCAAATCTCCAACCAATGCAAAGGATGTACAAAGGTTAACAGGAAGGATCGCAACCTTGAACAGATTCATCTCAAAGTCTTCAAAAAAGTGCAACGATTTCTATGACATACTGAGGAAGAATAAGAAGTTTGAGTGGACTGAGAAGCATGAAGTTGCTCTTAAAGCTCTCAAGGATTATCTATCCTCAGCACCAGCCTTGATAAAACCAGAAGATGGTGAGCCATTATCCTTGTACTTAGTTGTTTCGGGTAAAGCAGTAAGTGCAATCTTAGTTAAGGATCATGAAGGTCAACAACATCCAGTATCCTATGTAAGTAAAAGCCTTCTTGATGCCGAGGCCAGGTATTCTCATTTAGAGATTTTAATTCTTGCTTTGATCATGGCTTCCACTAAACTAATACATTACTTTGAAACTCATACTATTATTGTGAAAACTAACTTTCCTATTAAGAATGTTCTTAGGAAGCTTGAAATGGCAGTTAGAATGGGAAAGTGGGCAGTTAAGCTTAGTGCATATGACATTAAGTATGAACCCAGGACTGCCATCAAGTCTCAAGCTTTAGCTGACTTTGTGGCTGATTTCAGTAGTGATCTACAAAGGGAAGCTAAATTAGAGGTTCAACAACTTGAGGAGACTAAGGATCCTTGGACACTCTTCACAGATGGAGCCTCAAAGGTCAAAGGAACTGGATTAGGCCTACTACTAAAATAGCCACAGAGGGACATAATACCCCAATATATTGCATGTGAATTTCAAACTACTAATAATGAAGTAGAATATGAGGCCTTATTACCAGGTTTGCAATTAGATAAACACATGAGGATCGGGTATCTTCAAGTATATACTGATTCATTACTAGTAACTAACCATTTTAAAGGATCATATGCTGTCAAAGGAGAAAAACTAATCAAATATTTAGAAATAGTCAAGAAATTGGCAAATTCTTTCGATTTTTTCAGCATAACACAGGTACCCAGAGAGGAGAATGCAGAGACAGACGCCTTAGCAAATCTAGGATCATCCTTGAAGATACCAGAGGATGTCAGGATTCCCATTATTCATATCCTTTCTCCTGCAATTGAAGAAAATGATGCAATGGAGATAGTTGAGGATACTGCAATGTATCTAGTGATGATGTGCAGCCAAATTCAGGATCATGGATCCTTCCAATCCTAAAATATATCCAGAATGTAGAAATTCCCACAGGGGAGAATCCTAGAGCTTTCAGGATTAAGGTATCTTAATTTACTATTATAAATAACATGTTATATAAGAGATCCCTTACAGGTCCCTACTTGCGGTGTATTGAGGATCCAGAGATTTAGGAAGTCTTGAAGGATTTTCACGAAGGAGACTGTGGAAATCACACTGGGGGCAGATTATTATTCTTAAGGATCCTTAGAACAGGATGCTATTGGCCTACAATGAAGAAGGATGTTGTAGAATATGCAAGGAAGTGTGATGCTTGCCAAAGACATAGCAATATACTACATCAACCAGCAGAGCCTTTATATCCAGCGGTCTCCTCTTGGCCATTTATGAAATGGAGAATGGATATAGTAGGTAAACCCCCTAAAGCACCTAGAGGAAAAGTATTCATGCTAGCTATGACAGACTACTACTCCAAATGGATAGAAGCAGAAGCTTTTGTTCAAGTCAGGGAGAAGGAAGTTATATCCTTCATTAAAAGAAACATTATTACTAGATTTGGAATTCCTTCCGAAATTATTTGTGATAATGGATCCCAATTTATTGGGAATAGAACTACTAACTTTTGTGACAGCTGGGGGATTAAGATGATAACATCAACACCAATCCATCCACAAGCTAATGGTCAAGCAGAATAAAGCAATGAGATCATCATCAACAACTTGAAGAAGAAATTAGGATCCAAGAATGGAAAGTGGGCTAAAGAGCTGCCATATGTCCTTTGGGCAGATCGGACAACTCCAAAGAATGCCACAAGCCAAACTCCATTCTCCCTAGTCTTTGGAACTTAGGAAATGATCCCTATAGAGATGGTGGTTCCTGAAGCAAATGTTGAAAACATGACTTAAGACCTAGACACTGTGGATGAGCTCATAGATCTACCAAGAATAAGGATGGCTAGCTACCAACAAAGAATGGCTGGATCATACAATATGAATGCCGATCGCCCTTATGTTGGGCAGACGCTGGAGATAAACGTATGGTTGGTCCTGAACTTGTACAAGAGACAACCGACAAGATTGCGCAGATCCGAGAGCGCATTAAGGCGGCTCGAGATCGACAAAAGAGCTACGCCGATCCGAAAAGGAAATCAGTAGAATTCAGGGTGGGAGACAAAGTGTTGTTAAAAGTCTCACCTTGGAAGGGCGTAGTCAGATTTGGAAAGCGTGGAAAGCTGAATCCATGATATATCGGACCATTCAGAATATTGAAGAGAATTGGTACCGTGGCATACAAGTTGGAGTTACCGGAAGAACTTAATGGAGTACATGATACGTTTCATGTATCCAACCTAAAGAAGAGTCCAACACAAGAAAACGTGATCATCCCGATGGATGAAGTGCATATTGATGAAGCCCTCCGATTTACAGAACAACCCGTTGAGGTTACCGACTGGAAAGTCAACAAGACTAGGAGGAGCAGTGTGAAACTTGTCAAAGTACGTTGGAGCTCTAAGCACGGACCCGAGTACACATGGGAACGTGAAGACCAGTTCAAAGAAAAGTATCCCCACCTATTCAAGAAGACTCCTGCGAGAGTTAGTTCAGCCTGAATTTCGGGACGAAATTCTTTTAACGGGGGGAGACTGTGACAACTGGCACCAAACCGGTAATTTCCGTACACTTTAATCATTAGTTAATGACTGCAATTATGAGTTTAATTGTCAGCATTGTCTGAACACATACTAAACAAGTGAATTCATGCACGTTGTATACTATAAAATATTGCTTTATGCATAAACGAGAGCGTTGCGTCAAAAATAATAGTAAACTCACCGGTAAGACACACTGTGTCAACAGAACTGCAGAAAGCAGTAAGACAATAAAAATTGGAGCCTAGGTGTAGGTCCGACAACAAGAATACATTAAAACCCAAGAGTACATACAAGGGTTAATATATATACATTGCGAAAGCAAAAATAAGCACTAAAAAGCACCCGAAACGCACTTTAAGTGCAGAATTTATATAATTCAGCATTTAAACATATGAATATTTTGCAGAAATGTCGTTTTATTATCCAGAATATTTCCCTAAGTGTTGGGAATTGAAAGAGTACAAGAAAGGTACTTAAAAGACACTAAAAAGTGTAATTTAGCACTTTAACGAATCGGTATCTAACCGAACAACCGGACAATACCCGGAACACCAAAATAATGCTAGAAGCATTGTTTTTATTTTTCTGAGCTAGTTAGGGTCCCCGAACACCCTAACACACTATATATTACTTAACATACATGAACCCCTTAATTATTTCATTATTTCCCTAACTAAATTAGTAACTAACCATTACCATCCAACTAGATACCCCCCCCCCCATAACCGGTTGGACAATGGTCCCACACAAGAGATTTCATTTAGTTATTTTATTGGATATGTTTGGTATCTTTGAGACATAATACCCATGGGTTGGTTGGTTGTTGGAAGATTAGTTTATAAAGACCTATGGACCATCATTATCTTTCATCACAACACATAAACCACTTCAATTTTCTTTCTTCCTCCCTTGGGTTACGGCTCAAACCAAGCACCCACATACATCCATTTCCAATCCATTACCAAGCATTCTAAGAAGATCCTAAGGTGTAAGAAGCATAATTAGGAAGCTTGGAAGCAACGGAGCTTGAAGGACCTTCTTCATTTGCTTTTATCCACTTCATTTACCCTCTTGAACTCCCCTAGCCTTGTGCTATTAGTAAGTGCTCTAAAACACCATCTTGTTCTTGTTTATGGTGGTTAATAGATGATTTAATGGTTAAAAAGCAAGAACACACAAGATCAAAACTAAAAGTCTTGAAAGAAAGATAAACTAGTTGGATAAAGAGTAGATATGTGTGTAAATCTTGTGTAGTTATGATTATTTGATGTTGTTGTTAGTAAAAGCAAGATGGATCATCATCTAGACATACTAGTCCATGTTAGAAAGCATGAACTAGTAGGATGTAAAAGTTAGAAAGTTAAAAGATGATGGATCCATCCATTCATAAGACATGAACTTGAGTAAAAGTAATTTTCTTGTAAAATAAGACTCTAAACATGTAGATCTAAAGATCTACAAGTGGTTTTTCGGAAGAACCAAGTAAAATGTACAAGTCTTGTTTTAAACCCGAACCTTACATAAACTAAAAGCATTTTAGTAAATAAACAAGTGTGTAAATACTTGTGTAACAAGGAAGTTCAACCAAGAAATATTTTCGTAAATCATGACTAGAGGTTGTGAAACTTCATATTCTTTAAAAATAAAGTTTTTAAGAAATTAAACTTATTTTTAAAGATAACAAGACTTACTAAATGTGCTAGAAAGTTACTACACATTTTTGTAAATATTCAAGTTCATGAAATGGAGAAATTAGTGATTATTGTTGATGAGTATTGTTGATAATTGTTGTTGATGATTGTTGACGATTTAAAAGAAAATAAACACATGTTTTGAAAACACGGGAAACCTCCATTTTTAGGGGAAACTCTGTCAAAATTTTTATAAATTTTGACACTTAGAAAAATATAAGTTTTTGAGAAACTTATTCCCTAAAAATGTATTTAAGAGTATTACCAAGGTTTCCCTAATTTTTTTTTGTGATAAGAAATGAGGATTTCTTCAAGAATAAAAATGGATATAAGTATGTATATTTTTGAGAGAAAAATATATATTATTTTATCACCAACTTTTGTGCTAAGTGTATAAAGTATGTGTTATACGTGCTAGTGTATTAAGACTTAAAAATACACTAAATACTCATGAGGAGTATAAACATAAAAAATACACATACAACATACAAGATACATAATTCGGGTGCAAAGTGCAAAACACAAAAGACTTATATTTATTTTAGAGAAAATAATATAAGTAAGATACGTAGTTAAAAATATAGAATAATTTTAACACAAGAATATATACAAAAGAGAGTGACTGTACTTGTGCGACGCAAGTCTAGTGACTAACGTTAAGAAAACGCGTATAGGGTACGACGTTAATTAAGCAAATCCGGTGAAGTTTACGACGCAAGGAACGCAAAGTTGTGAGTTCATGCTCCCCCTTTTCTTTTAACTGTTTTCAGTTTTTATAACTTCGGGGGTGAAATACATGTACAAAAGTACAATATTTATAAATGGTATGATATAAATACAAGAAGTACACTTGGTGAGAACGAGAACCAAGTGTGACAAAATATAAGATAATAAGAAACGCACTTGGTGAGGACGAGAACCAAGTTGGATGCGTTATGGGAAATGATAAAAAGAAACGCGCTTGGTGAGGACGAGAACCAAGTTGGATGCGTTATGAGAAATGATAAAAAGAAACGCGCTTGGTGAGGACGAGAACCAAGTAGGATGCGTTATGAGAAATAGTGTCACGAATAGGGTACAGAAGCACCATTAATCAACAATATACTTAGACCGCAGAACAAAATGTTAGATCTAACGGGTGCCTGGCAGCCACACTCTCGGTGAGGGCGAGAATCGAGTAGTGCTTTTGTGTCTCAAAATATACCAATTAAATGCCTTAGGTTTGGTGACTTCCTATGTCGTGTCACATGTTAATGGCTTTGCAACACATTAACAATCCTGATACTTACAGGAATACTTCATTTACATAAAAGTCATACCATATTAAAAATTGATGAATACTTGAGTACGTGGGGTACTCAAGAAAAGATTGAATTATACTTGAAGTACGTGGGGTACTCAAGAAAAGATTGAATTATACTTGAAGTACGTGGGGTACTCAAGAAAAGATTGAATTATACTTGAAGTACGTGGGGTACTCAAGAAAAGATTGAATTATACATGAGTACGTGGTGTACACATGCAACTGAATTTATATATGAAAACTTGATTTATTCACAAACTATGTTTTCATACAAAGTATACAAATGTGAAATACAAAACTGCATGAATTCACACCAACATTATGTTGACGTTTTTCCAAAACTCACATGTATTTCAGGTAACTAGGACGGATGTGCGCGCGGTCTCGCTTATGCTTGTGGATGTCGCTTAAGTTTATCTTTAAATAAAGTTGTAAACTTTTTAAGACAAGGTTTTATGCGACTTAGCGATATAAACGCTAAACTTATGTTTTCAAATTATGGTATTTGATGTTTTTACGAGCATATAGCATGTTTACCTTTCGTATGCAATGAGAACCTTTCATGATCACACCTCATGCTTCCGCCGCAGAAAGGGGTGTGACAGTTTAAACTGATTACATACCAATTGTTTAGAATCAAAAACATCATAAACCACAAAAAAGCATTAAAAATGGGCTCCGGCCTAGGCATCAACATCCATCATTACCCATTATCGCAGCATCACCAACTGATGCAGCATTACCACTAGCTTCATCACCAGCACCACCCTTCTACTCCTTAGCTTCACTCGTCCTAGCCTCCAGAGTAAGCACTTGATCCTCACCAGCTTCACCACCAAGGTTGAGGAGAGCCAGCTTCCATCCTTCCACATTCCAAGCAGAGCGGTCGAATGTAGGATCCATAGCTTCTTCAACCATTTTGATCCTAGCATGAATAACGGTGCGGGAAGCACAGACCTTAGCATTCTCCATTGCATTCACCAGTGCTTCATGGATCCCGATCTCTACAAACATCAGCTGCTCATCCAGGCCAGTCTTCTCCTACTCTAGTTGGGCAAGTTTTTTATCCTTGGCTACGGCTATGGTACGGAGATCAGCAAGCTTCTCCTCTACCTCAGCCAAGTTCTTCTCTTGGAGAGCTTGGATGCGGACAAACCCCTACATGTTACAAGAATAGGATTTCAGGATCAGTGATCCTTAGCATCAAAAAGAAAATATTTATGAGGATCCAGGATCCTTACCTCGGTGATAACTTCATGGAAGTGGCGTTCAATCTGGAAAGCATCCTCAGTGGTCTCGGCTGGCTTCTTCCTTTTGGAACCGGCTCTGGCACGAGTTGACATGGTCTTTGCCTTCGGTTGGCTTGGGCCTCTGGCCAGCTCCTTCTTGAGTGAGCGAGGAGATTTCATGCTATCAATGTCACCAAGATCGAATTTAGAAGCAGACTTGGAAGAAGATTTTTGAGCACCTGTTCAGACAACAAAAAGATAAGTATTCATGATCCTTAACTTTATGCATTCCTTAAACATTTTATCGCATATGAATACTTACTTGACATTGTTAAGGATGTGGATGATGCCTCTGCTAGATCTTTAGCCTTCGGTTTGAATGTCCTGACAGTAGAGTCTAGGGCCCAAAATGCTGCTAATCTTTGCTCAGTTCCGGGTTGTTCAGCCAGTGAAGAGAAGTTGCTCACAGCACCAATAAATAAGACATGATCAGTTATTCTCATAAAGGAAAAATGAAAGTTCCTAAAGTTCTGTCCTAAGGATCCTATATCCTACCCTTCAAAGCCCACTTTTTTGGGAGAGTATTCCCTAGAGGATTAGTGTCTCTCCTCACGAAGAAGAATTGGTTTTCTAGTTGGTGTCATTCTTAGTGGTATTGAAAAGTGGGAGTGGTTGCTGGGGTTTAGCTTTGAATAGGAATCTGTGGGGTCCATGTGAAACAAGGTTATAAAGACGTGACAATTCTGAAGGATTGAAGTCCAATCCTTCGTCTCTGATGATTTGTTCGAGAGTATACAACTGTCACACCCCAACCGATGGCGGAAACATCAGAGTGAGACGAAAACAAATCCCTCAAAGCATCATAACACTAATTGTGACAATATAATTAAATCAAGATTTCAATAAATACTAAAGTGTCATACATTGTTCCAAAGCTTGATCAAGTAGCATCGAACATAAATTAAAACAATTATTTATTTCAAATGTGTGTTTCTAGGTTCACCCTAGCTTGTTTCTTCATCGCTTCGTCTATCACCCTGCAACATGTATTAAAATAATGATCAACAATAATGTTGGCGAGTATACAAATTTGATACATAGCATAATAAGAATAAAATGTTTAAATATGCTCATATCCAACATGAATAATGCATACAAGTTACTAATATGCTGAACTAGTTTAAACTATATGTCAAACCAAAGTTTCCAATGCAATCTTGACTTCCCAAATCGTCGAAAAGAATGGGGTTTAACATGTTTTACTTAACAATACCCTAAAAATCGGGGCAGTGCGTTAATCCTATAGCGCTATAATTGTTAAGGTAGGCTAGCAAAGTTAACGAGTATATATACACAATGTATACATAGCATATGAGATTAACAAGTATCACACGTTTTCATGTTTAAAATGTGGATAGAGTGTGATTTTGAATAAACAAGTCTCATGTGTTGCGTGTTTTTGTATAATGTACATGTTGCACCTAAAGTGTTTAAAACGAAAATGGGATCGAGTATACTCACAGTTTGCAAGTAGTTCCCACAAACGTGAGATGATCGTCTTGAAAGGTTGAAGCACCAACTTATCCTAACAAGGATGAACAAGGTGTGTAAGTACAAGGATTTAGAAGTTGGAATGTAAATGGGATTTGAATAAGAAATGAATGATGATAATAATAATAATATATGAAAATACATAAAAATATTATCTTGACTAAACACTCACTTTGGACACTATTAATTTATGTGTATGAAATAAGTAAAGAGATAATTGAATATTAGTTTAGAGATGTAAATGAGAAATAAAGAATAACTTATCAATTAAAATGTATATGTATAGAGATATTAATAATTATATAAACATGTTATATAACTATATGCAATATCACCTATAATGCATAAGTAAGTCTAATTATATAAAAAAATCCATAATCTTATAATTAGGTAATTAGTAGGTTGTTTATGGTAAATAGATGGAAAAATGAATGATTAGACTAATTAAATTTAGAAAATTAAATTAGTAGAATCACTAACTATATATATGCATTAGTTATTTTATGTCTAATTATATTTACTATAATATTTACATGTTCTAAGGTGAAAAGTAGAATTTTGGTTTGGTTTTTGAAAATCATGTAAAATAGATGCAAAATGTTCACGCAAGTAGGTAAATGGTTGAATTTGCATCCTAACCATTACAAGTGTCTACCTTAACACAAGATCACTCAAACATTTGGTTAGTTTGGTGTCTTGGTTTGGTTTTGGCGAATTAGCCCAAACAGGTCAAATAAATGCGTGAACATGAACTAGAAGTGAAAGACATGAATGTAAAATCATAATGTAAATGTTAGAAGTTAGGTACGACATGAATGTAAATTGTTAGAGGTTAGACAAGGCATGAATGTAAAACTATAATGTAAGTGCTAGAAGTTAGGTACGACACGAATGTATATTGTTAGCGGTTAGTGTATTAGTTTAGTCATATAATAAAGAGTTAGATGATGTTAAGTTAGGCATTTTAATAATTGATCATGGTTAGTAATGTAAGACGGAAATGACACAATTAAATATATAAAAAAACATGTAAAAGAAAAACTCAATATTGGTCCTTATTTTGGTGATGCACTGATCGATGTCGTAAGGTCAGTCAAAAATATAAGTGAAAATGTCCTATTCACCTTTTACTAGTAAAGAGCAAGTAGGATGTCGAATCCACGGGGAATCAGTGGAAAGTATGAAAGCTCGTTGTTTTAATTATCATCTATGTCTAAACTAATTGCTTTTTTGCAGTTTTGAGAATGATTGTGAAAACAAATATAAATTAGAGTTGTAAACAATTGTGAGAAAAAGGACCAATAGCTAGGTTTTCAGGTTATGCAGAAAATCGGTTTACTTTGTTATGACCAGTTGGAAATCACATAGACATGTTTTGAAAATGTGTTTTGATAAATAATTAACGGATAATATATTTGATTGCAATGATCCACGATCGAAACCGAAGGATTGATGCAAATGAATAGTAATCTAGTTAATTACCAATTTCGGATTTCATAAACATTAACGGATTCAATGATTAAAGGTTAGAATCAATGACAACTTAGAACTTAATCCCAATTGTTGATGAAACAGCCAAATAATTGATGAACTGAAACGTTTACGATAATCAAATAATGTTTAATCGAAACAAGGACAATAGAAACGACTAACCGAATGTTTAACCGAATCCTAATAAAAAAAAGTCGTAACAATAAGTAAACCAATGTTTAAACACAACCCCTATTCCCGGAGACGGTCACGGGACGACTAGCCGCTCATGACATTCGAGCAATCCTCAAAAGCTTGGTAGAATGTTGAAGGCATGAGGACTTGGTGATTTGTGGTAGATGTGTGATGAATAATGGTGTGGTGTTGAGTGATTTTTAGAGCCAAAGATGTTGTGTAATGGCTACCAAAAATCGGTGGTTCAAGAAGTCCCCAAAGATCGATGATGATTGATGGATTATGAGAGCCAAAACTCTTCAATGATTGCTGCCCCACCACTCGATGGTAATGATGATTAAGTTGGGCTGATTTTCGAGCCCAAAATAATAATGAAGTTGCTCCCAAAATTGTATTATGGCTGCTAATATCGAGATGTTGCTGCCAATGTTTTTGATAAGGATGTCCTGTTTGAGAGCCCAAAAGATAATGTTTTTTATGGATGTCAATCATTAGTCGTCATCATGATGCCTTCATTAGGGTTTTTAAAACCCTTAAATCCCTTTTCCACTAACCAAAGACCACGTGCCACTCCATGTTTATTAATGTTTGCTGCCACAAAATTCCGTAAGCCCCATGTGCATTACGTAAGCCACAAGTCCATCATTCTGTTCTTTTTTTTTGTTGAGGCTTATAAGAACCCGTAAGTCACGGTTTTTAAACCGTGACCTCCAACGTAAAACATGCAGCTCCCTCATTCCACATGCATCAACTTTCAACTAATGACCATTCCTTGAACTTCTTTTCTTCACATTCCTTTTATATTTTCACTAAAATCAACTTCCAAGTAATGACAATAAGGCCCCTCAACTTCAATAGTCTTTAGTACTTGTATATTTTCTCTACACTCATCTTCGGATTAATGACCGAATGGCCCCTCAACTTCAACGTTTCGCATCCTTTATGCATCTAAGATATCAATTCAACCCGTATCATACCCGAACATTTCCAACGGCTCCACTCATTACTTTTACATGTTCCGCTTTATCTTCAAACCTCGTATCTTCACCAAATTACACGTTCTTACCTGCAAACATACGAACTCTCGCAATAATCCAATTCCAATCACATAAAACAAGCTAAACCACACAAAATCAACACACAAACATCCATGTTTCACACTCTACATCACATCCCCACACGTACCTTTGATTGTCCTCAAGCAAACCAAGATGGAACTACTCACCATAGTAACAATACTTCTAAACCCCTAAACCAATGCAACAGCTTAAGTCCCAAGTCATACCTGTTCCATAGACTGACACAATTAAGATTGATAGTCCGACAAGCAATTGATGCAATTTATAAAACTTAAGACTTGTGTATTTACAACTAACATGCTTAGGATTCTAACACATGCTACACTCCCCTCACAATCAACTCTCCTCTCGGTTTAACATATGAACTAGCGTGTAATGTGCTAGTATGTGTAACACTCAAAACCAAACATGAAATCCTGTAATCATAGGCTTGTATAACAATCATACCTCCACTGTATCATATAACACAGCACGCATCAAAAGGACTTTCGGTTTTAGGCTTAGGGTAAGGTAGGAAATTTTTTTCTTATATTTATATTTTTATATGGCGAACAAACAACCGACCAAACCGTGACAACTTTATTTGCAAACACATAACGACTAACACTTTGGGTTGGTTTCTACCCAAGACATGGACAAAATTTACAACACTTCTATTTTTGCCTTTTTTTTCTTTTTCTAATTTTTTTTCTTTTCTTTGTTTTCTCTTTTTTTTTTCTTTCAATTAATCATAATTTGTCTTTCAGGGTCGGTATCAAACAACTCACATTAGGTGGACAAACGAAAGGTAACTAGGCTCCACAGGGCTACTAAGGGTAATGGTTTGGTAAACATGAAACAAACACAACGGGTGTAAGGTATATCCTAATGCCTTTATCATTTGCTTGCATATATCAAACCACAGTCTCAGCATGTATCAAATCATACAAGTTCTAACACAGAATAACACGTGGCCTGCTCTCAACAAATGAAATCATAATGTAAATCATTCTATCAGTTCTACAGGCTCAAAATTCTCACCAAGAAAGGATAAAAGGGTTACCGACATGTAGCATATGCAATCTAAAGCATGTTACCCCTAAATAGACATCTTTTTTCAACTCTTTTAACTAGAAACACTTGTCGGACCTACTCTCATGAAACTTAAAGGAACGACCATGACAAGGGACTATGTTAGTTTACTACCGGCAAGGAACCCATTAGTGATTGAAAGTTCGGTTTTCGTATCCATTTAGTTCAATTAAAGCAATGAAAGTCTTTAAAATTTTCAAAATTTTCAATTTTTTCCAGTTTTCATCGTTTTCAATCACTTTCCATCTCGTCAAGCTCTTGTCCCAAACCTTCCCTTCCCGGGTTTCCCATATCCCCACACTTGGGCGACATTGTCCCCAATGTACCGTGTTTAACAAAAACAGAACCCGGGAATACCTACTAACTGTAACGCCTGCGTCCATGAACTTTTAGCTATTGTCATTTTTAGTCCTTATAATATGTGACTCTTGACACTTATGGATCTTTATGCTATGATACTTGAATCTTATTGGTACTTGATATTTAATTCTATGAAGCTAGATTCTTGAGACTTAATTCTTAATACTAGATCCTTGATACTTAACTCTAGACACTTGATTCTTGATACTTAATGCTATGAGGCTTGATTCTAGATTCTTGATACTTGATTTTGAGACTTGATTCTTGATACTAGATTCTTGATACTTGATACTTAGTTCTTGACTCTTGAGACTCGTGAAACTTGAGACTTGGTTGAACGAGAGACTAGAGACTTGTCACTGGCGGAAACTATGAAACTTGGAAACTTTTGTGTTAATGATATAATCTAGTTATGTGATACTATTACACAATAATACGCAACGCAACGCTTAATCTAACTCACGAAATGAACCAAAGACGGAAAGTGGGAAGGATGGGATTGACCGAATGGCAATCCGATCGGGTGACCGTCCGATCGAAGGGCCACTCGATCGAATGGCCATCCGATCCACTGCCACACCGTCTTATCCCCCACTCTTGCACTATAAATAGGACCTGTCACATCATTCTTCACTGATGTGATAGCCTCCTTCAACCAGACGCACGCTCTCTCACTTTTCTTCCATTTCTCGGCGATTTCGGTATGTTTTACACTAGATTCTTGTACATCTTTGATCTATACACAATCCTCTACATGATTCTTCTTTGAAATCACACTTTTCACCATGAAATATCTAAGATTTGAACTCTTGAGGATGATGTCATCACGGCGGTTTGTGCCAAACAGTTGTGTAATGTCATTTCCGTTGAGATCTAGCTCAGATCTGTCACACCCTGACTTTTGCGTGTGATTATGTGTGACTTGCTTAATATCATTGCATTCAACCATAACAAACAACTATATGATAAAACCAAAGATGTTCATCCATAGATTAAGTTTAAAACATTCCAAACAACATTGTCTTTGAATCCAAACATAGACTTCAAATCCAAATTACAAACCAATTAAATTGTTTTAGAGTTCCATAAGGACTCGACTAAAGATACTACTAAAAACTAGGTTTTGGACTATGTGTCTTATCCAGGATAAGATACACAACCCCAAACCCTTAGACACCTGATTACATCTTTTATTCCAAACAACCCTCGAAAACTTCCAACTCCCGCTAGATCCATACTTAGTTTCCTGAAATACATGTAGTTTGAAAACATCAACTACTGGGTTAAGGGTAACATCACCTTCAAAAGAGGGTCCTACTACAATAACTAAGATAATCTCTTAAAAAGTGCAAAAGTGTAGAAATAATCAAAGGTTACACTAAATACGAGTCGGATCCAAGTGATTCATCTTGTCTATCTGTTTTTGTTTTTATTTTTATTTTTATTTTTCAGCATTTTTAGTTAGTTTTATTTTTCTTGTTTAAAACCTTTTTCTAAAATTTTGATTTGATTAGACAATGAGGACAAACCGGTACTAAAAGCTCTTATGTCCTTGGACAACCTCGGTATCTTACCAACACTATACTACGCTCACGATGGGTGCCCTGGCCCATATGTGTGTTTAGTGTTAGTAAATATCATGTTTTATAAATTTAAAACTTGGCTAAAAGTGTTAAAGGGCTTAAAATATACATTAAAAAACTATACACATTTACGCACAACAAGTTTTTGGCGCCGTTGCCGGGGACACAAGGATTTTAAGAAAGTTTAAAATTGACGGCCTAATCAGTTTTTCAAAACCTTTTTAAAATCGCGCGCATTTTTACATTTTTTAGTAGTTTTTGCATTACAGTAGACTGAACACGGGGCCGTGCTGCATATTTTTTTACAAACTCCCAGATACAGAGTCTGAACACAAGGTCGTGCTCGCTGAATACGCCCCCGTGCTGCACAAAACCAGTTACATTTTCTAAAACTCCCAGATACAGAACCTGAACACGGGGCCGTGCTCTGCCTCTGTTTCTGTTTCTGTTTTTATTTTTGTTTTCTGGTCCCGAGAATCTGTTATGGTCTGCTGAGTGATTCTTATGGATCTATACTCAGGAGATTACAACCACCACTATGAGGAGGAGGATGATTATAAAGAAGAGTATTGTACCATTTGTGGTAATCCTCATTCGGTACAATATTGTGACCTCTTTGAACCATTCCCTTCGTACACAAACTATGAGGAACCTAGGTACGAGCAAACCACTTCATATACATACTATGAAGAGCCGAGGTATGAACCTTCTCCTTCATATACGTACTACGAAGAACCAAGGTATGAACCTTCTCCCTCATACTCATATCTTGATGAACCAAGATATGAGCCTTCTTACTCATACTTTGAGGAGCCAAGTTATGAGCCTTCACCTTCATATACTTACTATGAGGAACCATGGCATGAACAACCCATCTCATATGAGTATTGTGAAGAACCAAGTTACGATCCTTATCCATCATATACTTACAATGAGGAACAATGGTATGAACCATCTACCTCACATGAGTACTATGAGGAACCAAGGATCGAACTTCCGAATTCAAGCTTTGATGATACTTATTCAACTCATTTTGACGAACCACCAACTATCTCACCCGTAGCCGAAAAGATAATAGAACACCTTAAAACTATCGAGCGCTATATAAAAGAAGCCCACGCAAGGGAAGAGGAATCCCGCGCAAAGGAAGAATTAACTTGTAATAAAGAAGAGATAGTTGAATAGGCAAAAATGGAAGAACAAATAAGTGAAAAACCGACACATGAGTTAAACAACGAAAAAGGTGAGTCCGACAACGTTAAAATCCAAGAAGAGTCTAATTTTGAAGAAATTAATCTCTTGTCGCCTTCTTTCGAAAACCATTATTTAGTTCCCACTCATGCTAAGTTTTTAAAAGAGTTAAACACTAACACTAAAATTGACGAAACGGTAAGCATTAAGTTAACAAATGATCTAACTACGCTAATAAAAGAAGACCCATTTGAAATTAACATTACACCGGTTCCATGTTTTTTTTTCAAAATTCCTTTATTAGTAATATCACAATCGATAAAGATCTTTGTGTTAATATAATGCCAAACTATATTTTCGAAAAATTAAGTATTGGTGATTTTTCTTCACTTCAAATACCCATTTTTCTATCCAACCAGAAAGTAATAAAATCAAAAGGGATAGTTGAGGATGTCTTGGTCCAAACCAACCAAATGGTAATCCCAACCGACTTTGTCATCCTCGATGATGCTCCTCTAGTGTTGGGACAACCTTTTGTAAAAACCCACGAAGCTTTGAAAAACCGGAAGCACAACAATCTATCTATTCAATTAGGGGCATTTAAAAAGAGTGTCGATCTTGAACGATCAATGAAATATCCAATCGGTAATGACGACCCCCTAATTGAAGATGAGCCAGAACCACCAGATAAGGAGGGTCTAGCCAAGGACCCTTATAAACGTGGCGCACCACGGAGGCATTCCGTGGAACTATCCTTAGTTTTAGATTAGTTTAACTTTTATGTTTTCTAGTTTAGTTTTAATATTCAGGAATAAAGCACACTCGAAATGGTGGAGGTTACTAAGGGAAACTTGAACCCACACCCCATGCACAAAAACAGAGCCTCCTGACAAATTTTCTTCATTACAGCAAGTTCAGCACGGGGCCGTGCGCACCCCAACACGCACCCTTGCCCGAGGTTCTGCAGAAAACGCCCAGTTCAGGTAACTGGACACGGGGCCGTGTTCACTGAACACGCCCCCGTGCCCAGCCTTCTGTTTAGTTTTGGTACTGGCAGTCTGACCATGGGGCCGTACTCAGCCCAACACACCCCGTGTTCAGCTACCCAGTAACATAAAATCTTGTTTTTAACCCACTTTTACACATTTTAATCAACCGAAAAACTTATTTTTGGGACACATTGAGGACAATGTGTAATTTAAGTGTGGGGGGATGATAAAACCTTGAATTTTGCAAGTCCTAATAACAAGCCTTACACAAAACTCTATTGGAACTGCTAATCACCCCAAATTTTTTCAAAAACTTTTCATTTTTTTACTTGTCTTGGTTTAATTTGGGAATAACAAGTTCTAAAAAGGTTATATTTTTTCAAATTTACAACCGATAGCGTCGTGATAAAAAGAACCAACATAAGAAAATTATGAAATGGCATGACAAATCTAGTTAAAATTTGATTGTATATACTTGATCACATAAAAACCCATTCCCACAAAAAGTGAGTTTTGAGCCTTTATTGAGCATACAAATACACATCTTTAAATTAAATGCTCATTTTTCGTTTCTTGTGTGAATAGCCGCTTGGTTTTTTACAACTCTAGAACTTGCCATGACAATACATTCCCGGTCCTTACCAACTTAAACCCAAGTAAGTAAATGATGGAGGCATTAGGACTAACCATTTTTCTTTCAACACCATTATTTTCCTTTTTCTTTTACCACCTACCCAAAATCCCCCTAGTTAACCCCTTTGAGCCTAAACCTTTTCGTTTCAAAACCCACAAAACAAACACCCTTTACCCACCAAAACTTTTTTTCTTTTCAAACTCATTTTGTTTTAGTAAAAGCTCGGTTATCTTGTGCAAAAAAAAAAAAAAAGAATTTTGCAATAACCAAACAAGTTCCTCAAAAATCTTGTTTGAATATGCTTAGTTTGAATAAATGTCAAAAAAAAGAGGATTCACGACAACCGACGCTTTTTACGCTTTATCCCTTTTTTTACTAACCACTAACCCAAAACCACCTACCTTTAACCCAAGCCTAACCCTTCCCCAAAGTCCTCTTGATATTTACAAAGGTTTATAGTTAAAAATGAGGAGGATTGATTGCTTGGCAAGCATATGGTAGAAGTAAGTTCCATGCTGCTCTCGAGTGTTTCACAAAAATACATCTTCGGCTGAGTGTTGAGTGATCTCCCGTGAGGTATGTGAACTTGTATATAAATGTAATTTTAAAGAGGCATGTTATGCCCAAATAAGTAATTTCTCTTATGAAATGTTCAAAATAAATCATAACGAATAGGATTGTAAATAGCATAAAAATAAAATTTTAATAAAGATCTTGGATTCCCGACACTCAAGACAAGCCCAAAAACTTCTCTTCTACCCATTCCATTTGGGAGTGTAAGCCACATTATAAAGAGTTTTGCTTGAGGACAAGCAAAGATTCAAGTGTGGGGGTATTTGATGTGTGTAAAATGCAACATATAAATTACATCAAATGAGGCATAAAACTAACCCTTTTTTAGTACTAATGTTGGAAAAAGTGTGCTTTTGTCTTCCTGTTGTATTTTCAGGATTAAATGAGCGTAAATGAACAAAAGGAACAAATATACAGCCAAAACCAACATAAATACAAAGAAAAGGAAGACACGTGGCATGCCCGACCCCTCGACAGCATCTCCCATAGCAAAAAACAATAAGAAAACTGAGCATGGAGCTGTGCCCACCTGAGCATGGGGTTGTGCCCAGCTCAACACGGGGCGTGCCCAGCGGACACGGGGGCGTGTTCAGGTGTCTGCAGAAAAGACAAAGTTGTAGAAGCTTCTATTCCCGACACGGGGGCGTGCCCAGCTTAACACGGGGCCGTGGTCAACACTAAGATTCGCAGAATCTAGGCAAATCTTGATAGTACAGATACGCTTCTGCACACGGGGCCGTGCCCAGCGGACAAGGGGGCGTGTGGAGCTAATACAGACAAATTGTAATTAATGAAGAAAGAGAAAAAGTGTGGACAAAGGGGCCGTGTCCAGGCTTCTGTGCAGGCTATAAATAGGGGTGCTTGGTTCACTTCAAAGGCATCCCTTAGCAAACCACCTCTCTCACACTTCACCCACCCACCACCACCATCACAACCCACATCCACCACCACCATCATCCATCATAGAGTGTGTGAGTAGTCCCAGGATCCAAGATTGATTATAAGAGTTCTTGACAATCAAAGGTCATGTTTGCCTAAGTCTCTTACATCACTTGGTGAAGACAAGTGTTTAGTGTAATACTTTGTATTTTTAATCTTTTCGCACTTTTTATTTGGTTATGTATTAATGACTTTAATAACTAGTTTCTTATGTTGAAGGTGAGTCTTCCTTATCGTTTGTCTGTGGTGTCTTGGCATTATTTTACTGTTTATATAAAATAAAAGATTTTCACCATTCATATCTCCTCGGTCTATATGGAGATATGTTGGCTACCTGGTCGGGGGTTAAGGGAACGGTTTGGTAAGAGTCTTGCCTTGTTCAGTGTATAGATCCTGCAAGGACCTGGGTCAACTTTAGTAGGATCCCCTTCAATACCCACCGGTATTGGACGACGAGGGTCCGAACTCCTTGATCCCCTCATATGTAAAATACTATTAAAACTTTAACCAGGCTATTTAGGATTGTATCCCTGCTTACTCAAACTACTTAGCCGAGGGTAACGTCACCTTCAAAAGAGGGGCCTACCATAATATGCATTAATAAATTAATTAATTATCTTTCAATAATCCAACCCTTTAGGATTGTATCCTTGCTGACTCAAACTACTGGGTTGAGGGTAACGTCACCTTCAAAAGAGGGGCCTACTACAATAACTAAGATAATCTCTTAAAAAGTGTAAAAGTGCGGAAATAATCAAAGGTTACACTAAATACGAGTCGGATCCAAGTGATTCATCTTGTCTATCTGTTTTTATTTTTATTTTTATTTTTCAGCATCTTTAGTTAGTTTTATTTTACTTGTTTAAAACCTTTTTCTAAAATTTTGATTTGATTAGATGTTGAGGATAAATCGGTACTAAAAGCTCTCCTCGGTATCTTACCAACACTATACTACGCTCATGATGGGTGCACTTGCCCATATGTGTGTTTAGTGTTAGTAAATATCGTGTTTTATAAATTTAAAACTTGGCTAAAAGTGTTAAAGGGCTTAAAATATACATTAAAAAACTATACACACTTACGCACATCAATTTTTAAGTTTAACTTAGAAAATATATAAATATATTTTTCACCCAAAAATAATGTATTCCATATTTATTTAAGAAAATATATATTTTCTCCCAAAAATAATATATCTTCTAATAATCTCAAGAAAATATATATATATATCTTTATTTACCCAAAAATAATATATTTTCTCCTTGTAAAAATATGATATTTTTTTTGTATAAAAATCATATCTTTGCTTGCTTGGTGTCCAAAATACCAATTACCAAAATATACTTTTGAATTTATTTTCAAAACATTTATGTAAGTTATATTCCTTGTTCGGTTTGTCCAATATTTTGGGTATAAATTATATATTCATATTCTTGGAATTTTGGTAATATTTTGTATTGTCATTTTTTGTATTTTGGTGAGTTATATTATTTCAAGTCCTAAAATAATATAACTAATATATATAATATACAAATAATCACACATATGGTGACATCTAAATATATATTTTCCTAAATAGATATTTAGTCACTTTTATTTACAAAAACCAACCTCCAATATTTATAATTTTTGTAACAAATTCTATGGCAAACTTTATATGAAAATTCATGGTTTAAAATATACTTGTAAATATTTCTTTAAAAATATTTTTCTAAGTGTTAAATTTCTAGAAAAAAATTGCATATCATTTTCTTTTATAAATCATCTCAGTTAACAATAAACAAATCAACACTTACCAATTTGCCAAAATCAAGCTATAATCACTAATTTAAGAACTTGAAAATATATAAAAATTTGTAGTAACTTACTAGTGTGTTTAGTAGGCTTAGTTACCCTTTAAAGTGTGGTTGTTTATCTAAAAACATCATTATTAAAGAAGTTAGATGTTCACAACTTGTAAATAAATTTCTAAAAATATTTCTTCTTGAGTTTTTCTTGTTAAATATATACTTCTATACTTGATTAACCACCAAAAATGTGGTTAATTTATTTAAGAACCAAGCTTTTGTAAATCTTGTATTTTTAACTTGGTTTCTTGAAAAATCATTCTTGAAATCATAGGTTTACAAGACTTTATATTCACTTCGATCATCATTTTACAAGAAAAACAATTTACACTTCAAGTTCATGATTTACACAAGGATGATCTAATGATCTTCAACATAATCATCCTCTCATCTTGCTAGATTATGTCTTTAATCACCATATAGCAAGATCACATGATGATTATCCTCAATAACATGAGCAATCAACAATCAACAAGCATAACAACACTTAAACAACATGATTTCTTATGATTTTAGTCTTATGTTTAAGTTTCATGTTCAAGATTCATAGTGTTCTTCAAGATTAACAACTTGTATCATCTTTTAACCAACAAAATAGGATGTAAAAATGGATGGAGATGGTCTTACTACTAGCTCAAGGCTAGGGATGATCACAAGATGAAGAAGATGTGGATAAAAGCTTGTATGAGTGGTCCTTCAACTTCCAAGAGTTCCTAGCTTCCTTATATGGCTTCTTACACATTTGGATATGTATGGAATGGATGAAAGTTGAATGAATATGATGGATGTATGTGTGTGGGTTCTCGGCCGAGAATGGGAGGGAGAGAGGAGAGTGTGTTCAAGTGTTAGTGATTTTGTGAATGAAATGGTTATGATCTTGAGGTGTCTTATAACATGTGTTAATCTAATGGTTTTTTATGTTTTTAAAAGATGAAACATAATCCATTTTAATAATCAATTAAAATCACTAGTGGGGTCACCATGTTGGCCGTGTATAGGTTGGGGGGGGGGGGGGTCTAGACTAGGTTCTAATGGTATAGTTAGATTATGGTTAAAACCTAAGTGTTTAGTTAGGTTATTTAGTTACTAGATGTTATATAGTGTGTTATGATGTTCGGGGACCATAACTAGCTTGGTAATGATAAAACAATGCTTCCAGTGAAAATTTGGTGTTTCGGGTAGTGTCCGGTTGTTCGGTTGGTTACTGGTTCGTTAAGGTGCTAAACTATGCAGTTTAGTGAGCTTTATGTTACCTTTTGTGACAGCTTTGATTCCCGACACTTAGCATTCTGGGTCATTTATGTTGGATTCTGTATGCCCAAGACACATATTAAATTGATGTGGCTAGTACGTTATGATCCAAGACGAGTCATACCCAAATACAAGCTAGACAAACACTTACAATATTCATTTATGATATAATCATACAAATAAATATTAACACTTAGAATATTTAGAAGTCGGTTTTCTAAATAATTGCACTTGACAAACCAATAAATTATATGGATAATTTATTTTGAGAGAATATTTTATTTTGTTATTTAATAGGTTAAATAACATAATAAAAGTTGTACAAGTCTTAAAACATACGTTGTTATATTTTATAAAAGTTATAAAATATATATGTAAGACTTATATTATTTAAAAGAAAAAATTGTTTTTTTTTAAATAAAAGTCTAGGCCGCCACCCCCCCCCCCCCATGGGGTCTCCCCAAAATTGTTGGTCCAATGAGATTTCATGCATTTGCATGTGTGTTGATTGGGTGGTCTTCCCAAGCACTTGTGGTCCAATAAGAAACCATGCATTTGTATGAGTTAGAAGAAACTTGATTGGGCAAGATGTTGGCAAGATTCTCTCAACATTTTATAAAGATTTTTTATGGCAAAAATGAAAGAGAATCACTAGGAAAAACTCTCCAAAAATCGGCCAACAATGTGCAAGTTTTAGAAGATGAAATTCAAGTGTAAGACTTGAATTTACTCTCTAAAAATCGGGTCATGTATGGTTGATCAAAAGGGTTTTTTCAAGTTGATAATTCAAGTGCAAGAACTCAAGAAGATACTCTCTAATTTTCGGCCAAGGGGTTGGTTCCAAGAGGGGATTTTTCAAGTGAGTTACAAGTGTTTAAATCCTAGCTAAACACAAGGTGTTTGTTGGAAGGCTTGGGGTATACAAGCTTGAGGTCTTCTACACTTGAAGGCAACCGTTCAAGAAGCATCATCATCTTCATATCCTTTACTCCTTGGAAGGTAGTATTCTAAACACTCTATGGTTGTGTTTCAAAATTATTTTGATAGCATGCATGTTCGTATATGGATCCGGGATTGGGTTTTACATATAAAATGGTTTTTATATCTTGTAAGTAACATGTTTTAAATAATTATTTCCGCTGTGTTTTTATTTTATATGGATAAAATACTTTGATAAACATGTGAAAAACCCAACAGTGGTATCAGAGCCGCTTATATGAGTGCATGCTTCATAGGATATGAAATTTTCGGGTTTCGGGTTTGGGTAAAACCCTATTGCCGAAATTTTATATATGGTTATCCTTTTGTTTTTCAAGATTATTTTAATACATGCATAAAAGTATCTTGAAAAATTATGTCATTTGGATGATTTGTTTGTTTGGACAAAAACCCACTTTTTTGGTTTTTTCATTCTTGACCGAAAAGTAGGTTGTAAAAAGGAAACCATTTTGCTTCTTGAATTTTATATATGTGGATATATATATTTTTGGTGTTCATAACCTAGCCATGACCTTGTGTGAATATGTTGAATATTTGTGTTTGTGATTTGTATTTAATTATTTCAAAGGGTTGTAATAATAATTATTTTTGTTCTTCCATGTGTAAAAATATGTAATTTATTTATTTTCATTTGGTATGTAAAATAAATAGATTAGGTGCATTTTAATTTTACTAGAAAAAAATGTATTAGGATATTTTTTTTTGTAAAAGAAGATGCACATAAAAATGCGGTTTTGGTTTTGGCCAATTTCGGGCCTAAAGGACTTCATAGTTCTTAACGGGATTTTAGCCCAAAAAGCAAAACACATTTTCGGAGCCCAAAGGAGTTTGGAGCTGAATTAAAGTACATTTTGGAAGCTCAAAGAAAGTGGAGAAATCACAACACAAAAGGGAGACTTGAAGCATTTGGATGCGGGATCAAGTGGGAGTTCAACGACAGATCGCTTGTGTAAATATTCACCCCTTAGGAAGGACCTTTTGGCATACTTGTTTCGGCTAACAAGTGTTGTCAAAATAGTTGGCTATGGTTATGCACCTATTGATATGTGTGTTGTGCTTGTGTGGTTGTTTATTTATGTTGGATGATATGTTGATATGCATGCTTAACAAACTAATAATCAACAACAAGCTTAAAATTGGTTCTTTAAAAGATCATTAAAAATGGTTAATAAAAGGTTATTAAAAATTAATGATTTTATAATAAAATGGGTTTTATTAAAAAGAACCTTAAAATTTTGTTTTCACTAAAGTACCAAGGATTTGAATGCATGCAAATGTATGGTACATAAAGTTTTCTAAACTAGAATTTTGAAAACTCAAAATCCCTTTTATAAAACAAGTCAAACACCATCCTTTTATACAACACTCGAATCACTTGGGAACTCTTTTGTGGGATAAAGGTCACCTAACCACATTTGAGGGAACTTGTATGTTTGAGGTGGGTTTACCATGTTTGTGGGATAAAGGTCACCTAACCACTTATGTGTATAAACTCACACGTGTGTGTAAGTTGGACGACTTGATTTGGAAACCATGAACTTAGGGTCACCGAAGCATGGGGAACAAAGGTGTTGATGGGACTAAACATGCCAACTAAACATAAAGATGTTTAACCGATCCCATATGGCTAGAAGTTGCAAAGAGTTGCAATTGTCAAACGTTGACTACCTTGTTAATTTAAATAAAGGGATAAAGGTCACCTAACCAATATTTAAATGTAACGTTGGATTCTAGATTTTAATTATTAATTGTCTATGAGACATAAAAGGGTATTAATGATTAAAATATAATAATATCGAAAATACTAAAATTGAACCTTGTAAAATTTTGTAGATGGCCGCTAACAATATTACCCAAACCGTCCGTAACATATCATTGAAAACGATCCTAATCCCGATGAACATCTTATGGAAGATAAGGATGCCTATAACGATTGGATTAAGTATATCGAGGATACTACGCAAGCCTCATGCCTCATGTTAGGAATTATGATTCCCGAGATTCAAAAGATTTTGAACATCATGAGCATACGACATGATTACCCAATTGTAGGAAATGTTCCTAAGGGTAGAACGCTTCGAAACTGTTCGAGCGCTTCATGCATGTCGAATGGAGGAAACCCAATCGGACTCATCTTATGTTTTTAAGATGAAAAACCACATTGATCACCTCGAAAGGCTCGATATGGATAAAAGGGTTTTACCCATTCTAACGATCAGTGAGGGTGGGAACGAGAAAGGGCATCACCCCGACACCAAAGCAAATGTTGAAAATGGAAACGGGTAATTCAAAGGGAAATAATTAGAAAGACTAAAGCGAAACCACCGAAACCAAAAGAGAAGAAGGCAAAGGTTGCCATGAACGATCCATGCTTTGAGTGTGGTGAGATAGGGCATTTAAATAGGAATTGTCCAACCTATCTCAAAGAGTTGAAAAACAAGAGGGATGCTAGGCAAACCTCAGGTACAATCTTAATGATACATATTGACCTTAATGTTATTTCTTCTAATACATGGGTATTAGATACCGGATGTGGAACTCATGTTTGCAATTCGTTGCAAAAGGTTCAAAAGAAATAAACATTACAAGAAAGGAGACTATGCTTTGAAACTTCCAAATGGTTTGGAAATTGTTTTAAAATATCTTGAATGCTCCTAGTTTGACTAGGAACATTATTCAAGTTTACCTTATAAGACAATATGGTTTTGAGTTAAAGTTAGTAAACAATGACATTTATATTTCGATAAATGACATGTTTTACTTTAGAGCTATGCTTTCAAATGGTATCTATGAATTGGTTCATAAGAATACATCATTTGATAGTTTAATGTACCAAGCAATCACCAAGAAACTCAAAATGGATTTGAGTAAGATCTATCTTTGGCATTATCGCCTTGGTCATATAAACAGATGTCACATGTAAATACTTCGAAAGAATGATCTCTCGGAGACAAATGAAATTAGTTCATTTGATACATGTAAATTGACTAAGGAACCCTTTAGTGGGAAAGGGTAAAAATTTATTAGGTATCATACATTCGAATGTATGTGATCCTTTTAAGCCAATGACTAGGAATGGTGATAGATACTTCATTACCTTTTACCAACAACTATAGTAGTTATGGTTATGTGTACTTAAACAAAGTTGAAGTTTTGAAATGTTCAAAGCCTTCAAAAGGTGAAGTACAATATCAACTCAATTAAAAGTTCTTCGTTCCGATAGAGGAAGAATCGAACTCTATTTGGATATGGTTCGATCTATGATGGCTAGGAGCACATTATCTCTATCATTTTGGGGTTACGCTTTGCTCTCCGTGGCTCGTATATTAAATATGGCCCAAGCCAAGAAAGTGGATAAGACACCTTTTGAAATATGGGATGGAAGGGTTCCATCATTATCATATTTAAAGGCTAGGGGTTGTAAAGCTTATGTTAAGCTATACACCTCAAATAAATTGAAAGTCTGATCCACTAAGTGTATCTTCGTAGGATATCCTAAAGATGGTATAGGATATTAATTCTACGATCCAACAGAGCAAAAGGTATTTGTTGCTCGAAAGGCTAAGTTCTTGGAAGCTAAGTTCCTTATGGAAGGAACTAGTAATAGAACAGTGGAACTTGAGGAGGATGAAGAACCACAAGACGATACACGTTTGGTTGATACTAGCACTCAACAAGAGGTTGTTGAAAATGATCAAGAGGTTGATCAAAACACACAAAATGTTCGCAGATCTGGTAGAATTAGTAATCCACCTGAAAGATATGGATTTTTCATGGATGGATGCTACGCGGTAGATTCAGATGAACCAACCACATACCATGATGCAATGTCAAAATCCGATTGTGACAAATGGCTTGAAGCCATGAACATAGAGATGCAATCCATGTATTACAACCAAGTTTGGGAATTGGTTGTGCCACCACTCAACTCCAAAGTAGTTGGAAGTAAGTGGGTTTTCAAGAAGTAAACAGATATGCATGGTAACTTGGATACTTATAAAGCGAGACTTGTAGCAAAAGGTTTCAATCAAACTCAAGGGGTTGATTATGATGAGGCTCTCTCGCCCATGGCGATGCTAAAGTCGATTAGGATATTATTTGCCATACCTGCATAATATGATTATGAGATTTGGCAAATGGATGTCAAAACGGCTTTCCTTAATAGATATCTTGAGAAAGATGTCTATATAGTTCAGCCTGAAAGTTTTGTCAATCCAAAATATCCTAACAAAGTATGCAAGTTAAAGAAATCAATCTATGGATGGAAACAAGCACCTAGAAGTTGAAATCACCGTTTTGATGAAAAGATTAGGGAATATGGATTCATCAAGAACGTCGATGAAGCTTGTGTGTATAAGAAGGCTAGTGGGAGCATCATCACTTTATTAGTATTATATGTTGATGACATTCTACTATTTGGAAATAACATTCCAACCATGGAAGGTGTAAAAGCCTGGTTTGGAAATTGTTCTTCCATTAAGGATCTTGGTGAAGTCGCCTATATTTTGGAATAAAGATCTATAAGGATAGGTCAAGGTGCTAGATAGGTTTAAACCAAAGTGCATTGACAAAGTCTTGAAAAGGTTCAAAATAAAGAACTCTATGAAAGGTTTGGTACCTATTCAAGAGAGGACAATATTGAGTGCGTCTCAATGTCCAAGCTCAAAGGGTGAGCAAGAAAGAATGAAAGGAATCCCATATGCGTCTGCTATAGGATTCATTATGTATGTAATGATATGCACTAGACCGGACATGTCATGCGCATTAAGCATGACGAGAAGATACCAGCGAAATCCAAGTAACGGTCATTGGGTGACTGTTATAAATATATTGAAATACCTCAGAAGGACTAAGGATATATTTCTAATATATAGATCTGGTGAAGAAGAACTCGTTGTAAGGGGTTACAGGGATGCGAGTTTCGGAATTCGTTGTAAAGGGTTACATGGGAACGAGTTTCCAAACTGATCGAGATGGTTCTCGATCACAATCAGGGTAGCATTGTCCACTACAGAATCAGAATACATCGCCGCTTATTTGATTGAGATAATTCATATGGATCTGCCACTTGAATTATTGCCAATCTAGGGGTAGTCCCTACCATTCAGGACCCTAGAGATCTTTGTGATAACGATGGTACGATTACTCAAATCAAGGTACCTCGTGTACATCAAAAGACTAGGCACATTGAGCGGATTTTCAACTACATAAGGGATGAAGTTGAAAAGGGAAAGACATGTATTCGCAAAGTTCACACTGATCAAAATATTGCGGATCCACTCACGAAGCTCCTTGAACGGGCAAAGCATGAAGGGTCATACTTGTGCCTTAGGACTTCGATATTCTAGTGATTGGATTTGATCTATTTTATATTTGGATATTGGGAGAACTATTATTATAACTCTTTATGGTATTTTGAGTTATGTTCCATTTTAGCATGTTTAAATCAGTGAATAAGTTGCTTATTCTAAATGTCCGTAGTCGATCATACTTGTGGGAACAAATATGAATGTAAAACTATTATGAACTTGGATTGGTGGATATTCATTAGGTATGAATATAGAGCAAAGTGTTGCTACCAAAGTTCATAGATATTTGTGGGATTGATGTGTGTAAAATGCAACATATAAATTACATCAAATAAGGCATAAAAGTAACCCTTTTTAAGTACTAATATTGGAAAAAGAGTGTTTTTGTCTTCCTTTTGTATTTTCAGGATTAAATGAGCTCAAAAACACAAAAGAAGCAAAAAGACAGCTAATTCCAACATAAATACAAGGAAAGGAACATTAGTGGACTGCCCGACCCCTCAACGGCACCTTCCAAAGAAAAATAGAGAAGTCAGAAGACTGAACACGCCCCGTGCTCAGCCAGCACGGGGCCGTGCCCAAGAAGCAGCAGAAAAGACAAACCTATAGAAGCTTCTATTGCCCACCACGGGGTCGTGCCCAGCGGACACGGGGGCGTGGCGAAAGTACAGCAGGCGCATTAATTGTAATTGCGAATTACAATTAATGAGGAGAGAGAGTGTCAGACGGGCACGGGGCCGTGTCCAGCGGACACGGGGCCGTGCCCAGCTCTCTGTTCAGCCTATAAATAGGAGTGCTTGGATTCATTTCAACTCATCCCTTGGCACACCACCTCTCTCACACTTCATCCACCACCCACCACCATCACAACACCATCATCCACCACCATCATCCATTGTCCATCGTAGAGTGTGTGAGTCGTCTCGGGATCCAAGATTGATCGTAAGAGTTCTTGACAATCAAGGCCATGTTTGCCTAAGTCTCTTACATCACTTGGTGAAGACAAAGTGTCTAGTATAATACTTTTTATTTCTAATCTTTTGTACTTTTTATTTGGTTTTGTATTAATGACTTTAATAACTAGTTACTTATGTTGAAGGTGATCTTTCCTTATCGTTTGTCCGTGGTGTCTTGGCATTATTTTACTGTCTATATAAAATAAAGGATTTTCACCATTCATATCTCCACGGTCTATATGGAGGTATGTTGGCTACCTGGTCGGGGGTTAAGGGAACGGTTTGGTAAAGGTCTTGCCATTGTTCAGCGTTTAGAGGTCCTGCAATGGACCTGGGTCAAATTTAGTAGGACCTCCTTCAATACTTCACGGTATTGGATGGCGGGGGTCCAAACTCTTTGACCCCCTCATAAGTTAACTACTATTAATACTATAACCCGGCTATTTAGGACTGTATCCCTGCTGACTCAGACTACTTAGCTGAGGGTAACGTCACCGCCAAAAGCAGGGCCTACCACAATACTGCATTAATAACTTAATTCATTATCTTCCAATAATCCACCCTTTTAGGATTGTATCCTTGCTGACTCAAACTACTGGGGTGAGGGTAACGTCACCTTCAAAAGAGGGGCCTACTACAATAACTAAGATAATCTCTTAATTATGTGCAAAAGTGCGGAAATAATCAAAGGTTATACTAGATACGAGTCGGAACCAAGTGATTCATCTTGTCTATCTGTTTTTCTTTTATTTTTATTTTTCAGCATTTTAGTTAGTTTTTATTTTTCTTAGCTTAAAACATTTTTCTAAACTTTTATTTTGATTAGACGTTGAGGATAAACCGGTACTAAAAGCTCTTGTGTCCTTGGACGACCTCGGTATCTTACCAACACTATACTACGCTCAACGATGGGTGCACTTGCCCATATGTGTGTTTAGTGTTAGTGAAATATCGTGTTTTATAAATTTAAAACTTGGCTAAAATAAGTGTTAAAAAGGGCTTAAAATATACACCTAATATATATAACACTTCACACGCATCAAGTTTTTGGCGCCGTTGCCGGGGACACAAGGATTTTAAGAAAGTTAGGAATCAACGGCCTAATCATCTTTTATTTTTCTTTTTATTTTTTAGGATTTTCTTAGTTTTTCAGCTTCTGCAGAGCTCAGCACGGGCCGTGCCCGGTCAGACACGGGTCGTGCCCAGCATCATCACTGGCAGTTTTTATTTTCTGAGTTACATAGAGCTGAACACGGGGCCGTGTCGGTGCAACACGGGGTCGTGTCCAACTCCCACTAACTGGGAATCCAGAAAACAATTACTGTATCTCTGACCACGGGCCGTGTTCACTGAGCACGGGGCCGTGGTGAACTTTCTGACCAACGTTCTTTTCTGTTTTTATTGCAGGACTTGGAACCCAGGTGCCACATTTGACCCTCCTACATAGTGCATGAGCTCCAGTTCTAGTAGAGACATAAAAGAACCCCTAGAAGAACCCGAACGCTTTCTCAGAAAAAGACTTAAAGCTAAAACTCAAGAGAAAGCTTCGGGGGACCCACTTCCAATGGCGGACCAACGTACCCTCATGGATTACCTACGGCCTACCGTAGGCAATCTCGGCGCCGCTATCAATGCCACATATGTCGAGGCCAACAACTTCGAACTTCGGCCGCATTTGATACAAATGTTCCAAAACTCCGCAACCTTCCACGAGCTTGCGGACGAGGATCCCCATCTACATATTACTAACTTCTTAGAAATATGTGATACCTTTCGGATCAATGGAGCATCAAATGACGCCATCCGCCTTCGAATGTTTCCATTTTCACTAAAAGACCGAGCTAAGGCTTGGCTTAACACCCTCCCAGTTGGATCGGTAAACACCTGGGATGAACTTGCCCAAAAGTTTTTGTATAAGTATTTCCTCCTGCTAAAACGGCTAAATTAATGACTGAAATTAATACATACTCACAAGAGGATGGGGAATCCTTATATGAAACTTGGGAAAGGTTCAAGGAGCTTCTAAGAAAGTGTCCTCACCACGGTCTAGCGGTATGGCAACAAGTATCCACTTTCTACAATGGGTTGTTGCCACACACAAGACAAACACTTGATTCAAGCTCCGGGGGACTTTTAGGTAATCGTCGCCCAAATGAAATATATAACCAAATTGAGGAAATTGCTCAAACCAATTTTCAATGGCACACTCCCCGAGGTAATAAATCTATTGCCCCGGGCGCCCATAAGGTTGATGAAAGCACCTCTTTACAAGCCCAAATCGAGGCCCTCTCTTCAAAAATCAAAAAGCTAGAAATGACAAAGACGGCCTCGGTTATGGCTTGTGAAGGGTGTGGTGGGTCACATGAAAATTGGAGTTGTATGAAAGAATTAGATGAACAAACAGAAACGGTAAACTACATGGATAATAGACCTAGGCCGTCGGGTCCTCCAACGGGTACCTACAACCAAGGATGGCGTAACCACCCAAATCTTGGTTGGAGAGATCCCGGCAATAGTAGTAACCAACAAAACCAACGAACTAATTTTCAACAACCACAAAATTTCCCTCAACAACAAAGTGGAAGAGAAAGGCTTGAAGATACTGTATCTCGCCTCATCTCTGACACTGAAAAGAAAAACTCGGATCGATTTCAACAACTGGAATCGAATTTTAGAAATCAACAAGCTAGCATTCAAAACGTTGAAAAACAATTAAATCAACTAGCTCAAAATTTCTCCGAGAGACCACAAGGCGCGTTACCTAGTAATACCGAAACCAACCCTAAGGCACAAGTACATCTCATCACGTTAAGAAATCGAACCGTGGGTCCCGAGGATGCTCCATCGCCGCCAAATGAAAGAAGCCATTCTAGCCAGCCTGTGACTCCTCCTGTACCAGAAAAGGCTTCTCTACCAACTCAAGAGCCCACCAAGACCCCTCCAATTCCGTACCCCGGTAGGTTAAATCGTCAAAAGACCGATGAGCAATTCGCTAAATTTGAAAATTTACTAAAACAATTGCATGTTAATATTCCTTTTATCGAGGTCCTAACCCAAATGCCTAAATACACAAAATTCATGAGGGATTTCCTCACAAACAAAAGGAAAATTGAATCATTGCAATTAGTTAACTTAGGCGAAGAATGCTCCGCCTTAGTGCTCAACAAACTTCCACAAAAGAAAATCGATCCCGGAAGCTTCACAATTCCTTGCTCGATTGGGGAATCTCCCGTTCGTAATGCATTAGCCGATCTTGGGGCTAGCATTAACCTCATGCCCACATCAATGTTCAAACGACTCGGCCTAGGAACAACAAGCCCTACAAAGATGAGCATACAACTCGCCGACAGATCCGTCAAATTTCCACATGGTGTCGCTGAGAATTTGTTGGTAAAAGTTGACAATTTTGTTTTCCCAACCGACTTTGTCATCCTAGACATGGAAGAAGACACTGATGTCCCTCTCATCCTTGGGAGGCCATTTCTAGCCACCGCCCAAGCGGTGGTAGACATGAATGACGGAACGTTAACATTGAAGTTTGGGGATGAGGAGGTGAAGTTTGAATGTGGAAAAAGAATTGAGGACGAAGACCCGGTCAACTACATGCAGGTCATAGACTCAAGCTTGGATGATGCTCTCCGACGGTGCAACATGGGATGCAATACATCCCACTTGGGTGACATATGACCGGCTTTGGGTCTAGCCAAGGACCCTTATAAACGTGGCGCACCACGGAGGCATTCCGCGGAACTATCCTTAGTTTAATTTAGATTAATTTTTATGTTTTCTAGTTAGTTTTCAGGAATAAAACACACTCATGATGGTAAAGGATGAAAAGGGGAACGAGAAAAATGAACTCATGCACAAGAACAAGGCAACCCGACAATTCTCTCCATTTCAGAAGGTTCAACACGGGCCGTGCCCAACCAACACGGCCCCGTGCTGAACCCCCTGCAGAAAAACGCCCAGTTCAGGTAACTGGACACGGGCCGTGTTCACCCAACACGCCCCCATGTCCAGACTTCTGTTTCTCTTGTTTTAATTTTATTACTGGCACTTGAACACGGGGCCGTGCCCGGATAACACGGGGCCGTGTTCAGCGCCCAGTAACACAAATTTTTGCTTTTTGAACACTATTTTACACATCTAATCAACCTAAAAATTTATTTTTGGGACACATTGAGGACAATGTGTAATTTAAGTGTGGGGGGGATGCTAAAACCTTGAATTTTGCAAGTCCTAAATACAAGCCTTACACAAAACTCTATTGGAACCGCTAATCACCCCAAATTTTTTCAAAAATTTCATTTTTTTTGCTTGTCTAGGTTTAACTTGGGAAATTCAAGTTCTCAAAAAGGTTATATTTTTACAAATTTACAACCGATAGCGTAGTGATAAAAAGAACCAACATAAGAAAATTATGAAAAGGCATAGCAAACTTAGTTAAAATTTGATTATATATACTTGATCACATAAAAACCCATTCCCACAAAAGTGAGTTTTGAGCCTTTATTGAGCACAATTACATATCATTAAAACTAAATGCTCATTTTTTTCGTTTCTTGTGTGAATAGCCGCTTGGTTCTTACGACTCTAGAACTTGCCATGACGATACATTCCCGGTCCTTATCAACTTAAACCCAAGTAAGTAAATGATGGAGGCATTAGGACTAACCCCTTTTTATTTCTACACCATTATTTTTCTTTTTCTTTTACCACCTACCCAAAAATCCCCCTAGTTAGCCCCTTTGAGCCTAAACCTTTTCATTTCATCACCCAAACCAAAAACCCTTTTTCCCACCAAAATTTTTTTTTTATTTTTTTTTATTTTTAACCCTTTGTTTTAGTAACAAGTTCGGTTTTTCGTATGAAAAGAAAAAAAAAGTGTGTTGTTGATGAAAAAAAAAAAAAACAAACAAGTTCATCAAAAATAACTTTGTTTGAATAAAAGCTTCATCAAAATAAAAAGTTGCAAAAATAGAAAATCTTACGAAAACCGACACTTGTTACGCTTTTCGCCCTTTTTCTACTAACCACTAACCCAACCACCTACCTTTAACCCAAGCCTAACCCTTAACCCACAAAGTCCTCTTGATATTTACAAAGGTATAAAAGTTAAAAAGGAGGAGGATTGATTGCTTGGCAAGCTTATGGTAGGAATAAGTTCCACGCCGCTCTCGAGTGATTCACTAAAAATACACCTTCGGCCGAGTGTGAGTGATTTCTCCCGTGAGGTATGTGAACTTGTATATAAATGGAATTTTAAAAAGGCATGTTATGCCCAAATAAGTAATTTCTCCTATGAAACGTTCTAAATAAATCATTACGAATAGGATTGTAAATAAATAAAGATAAAACCCAAAAAGACCTTGGATTCCCGACACTCTACGACAAGCCCAAAACCTTCTCTTCTACCTATTCCATTTGGGAGTGTAAGCCACATATTAAAGAGTTTTGCTTGAGGACAAGCAAAAGTTCAAGTGTGGGGGTATTTGATGTGTGTAAAATGCAACATATAAATTAGATCAAATAAGGCATAAAACTAACCCTTTTTAAGTACTAATATTGGAAAAAGAGTGTTTTTGTCTTCCTTTTGTATTTTCAGGATTAAATGAGCTCAAAAACACAAAAGAAGCAAAAAGACAGCTAATTCCAACATAAATACAAGGAAAGGAACATTAGTGGACTGCCCGACCCCTCAACGGCACCTTCCAAAGCAAAATAGAGAAGTCAGAAGACTGAACACGCCCCGTGCTCAGCCAGCACGGGGCCGTGCCCAAGAAGCAGCAGGAAAGACAAACCTATAGAAGCTTCTATTGCCCACCACGGGGCCGTGCCCAGCGGACACGGGGGCGTGGCGAAAGTACAGCAGGCACATTAATTGTAATTGCGAATTACAATTAATGAGGAGAGAGAGTGTCAGACGGGCACGGGGCCGTGCCCAGCTCTCTGTTCAGCCTATAAATAGGAGTGCTTGGATTCATTTCAACTCATCCCTTGGCACACCACCTCTCTCACACTTCATCCACCACCCACCACCATCACAACACCATCATCCACCACCATCATCCATTGTCCATCGTAGAGTGTGTGAGTCGTCTCGGGATCCAAGATTGATCGTAAGAGTTCTTGACAATCAAGGCCATGTTTGCCTAAGTCTCTTACATCACTTGGTGAAGACAAAGTGTCTAGTATAACACTTTTTATTTCTAATCTTTTGCACTCTTTATTTGGTTTTGTATTAATGACTTTAATAACTAGTTACTTATGTTGAAGGTGATCTTTCCTTATCGTTTGTCCGTGGTGTCTTGGCATTATTTTACTGTCTATATAAAATAAAGGATTTTCACCATTCATATCTCCACGGTCTATATGGAGGTATGTTGGTTACCTGGTCGGGGGTTAAGGGAACGGTTTGGTAAAGGTCTTGCCATTGTTCAGCGTTTAGAGGTCCTGCAATGGACCTGGGTCAAATTTAGTAGGACCTCCTTCAATACTTCACGGTATTGGATGGCGGGGGTCCAAACTCTTTGACCCCCTCATAAGTTAACTACTATTAATACTATAACCCGGCTATTTAGGACTGTATCCCTGCTGACTCAGACTACTTAGCTGAGGGTAACGTCACCGCCAAAAGCAGGGCCTACCACAATACTGCATTAATAACTTAATTCATTATCTTCCAATAATCCACCCTTTTAGGATTGTATCCTTGCTGACTCAAACTACTGGGGTGAGGGTAACGTCACCTTCAAAAGAGGGGCCTACTACAATAACTAAGATAATCTCTTAATTATGTGCAAAAGTGCGGAAATAATCAAAGGTTATACTAGATACGAGTCGGAACCAAGTGATTCATCTTGTCTATCTGTTTTTCTTTTATTTTTATTTTTCAGCATTTTAGTTAGTTTTTATTTTTCTTAGCTTAAAACATTTTTCTAAACTTTTATTTTGATTAGACGTTGAGGATAAACCGGTACTAAAAGCTCTTGTGTCCTTGGACGACCTCGGTATCTTACCAACACTATACTACGCTCAACGATGGGTGCACTTGCCCATATGTGTGTTTAGTGTTAGTGAAATATCGTGTTTTATAAATTTAAAACTTGGCTAAAATAAGTGTTAAAAAGGGCTTAAAATATACACCTAATATATATAACACTTCACACGCATCAGGGATACAAATATTGGACTGACTCGCTATCGAATATTACTACATGGAATCATTTGTGATTGATCATAAGTAAATTTGAGTAAAGGAGAATATCATAGTATCCTCAGACCTGAGATACATATTGGGTCTTGATATTCACCAAATATTGTACCTTGACTTATTTCTTCGCTGTTGGTAATATGACAGTACATAAGGCTAAGCTCAGGTGTGGTACAAGGTCATTGTGAGAGACGTATGTAGTCAAGATGGGATTTGTTCCTCTTATTCGTTGAGAGTAAGATGTCTAAGGCATGTTAAAGTTAAATCAACAGAGAGTGATCACTCTATGTCTCTGGATTTGACATGACATCTGTAACGAAAGGATAAATGATAGATTCACCTAAATCATTTTCAAGTAAGGGACTTGAAGAGGATGATGTTATTGAATGGGAAATATAGTCATACGTATTAGGGGGTAGTAAACCGTAGTTAGGCGTCATTTACTACTTGCATCAATCTTCTATGTATCTTGTGCAAGTGGGAGATTGTTGGATTCTGTATGCCCAAGACACATATTAAATTGATGTGGCTAGTACGTTATGATCCAAGACGAGTCATACCCAAATACAAGCTAGACAAACACTTACAATATTCATTTATGATATGATCATACAAATAAATATTAACACTTAGAATATTTAGAAGTCGGTTTTCTAAATAATTGCACTTGACAAACCAATAAATTATATGGATAATTTATTTTGAGAGAATATTTTATTTTGTTATTTAATAGGTTAAATAACATAATAAAAGTTGTACAAGTCTTAAAACATATGTTGTTATATTTTATAAAAGTTATAAAATATATATATGTAAGACTTATATTATTTAAAAGAAAAAAATGTTTTTTTTTTAAATAAAAGTCTAGGCCGCCACCCCCCCCCCCATGGGGTCTTCCCAAAATTGTTGGTCCAGTGAGATTTCATGCATTTGCATGTGTGTTGATTGGGTGGTCTTCCCAAGCACTTGTGGTCCAATAAGAAACGATGCATTTGCATGAGTTAGAAGAAACTTGATTGGGCAAGATGTTGGCAAGATTCTCTCAACATTTTATAAAGATTTTTTATGGCAAAAATGAAAGAGAATCACTAGGAAAAACTCTCCAAAAATCGGCCAACAATGTGCAAGTTTTAGAAGATGAAATTCAAGTGTAAGACTTGAATTTACTCTCTAAAAATCGGGTCATGTATGGTTGATCAAAAGGGTTTTTTCAAGTTGATAATTCAAGTGCAAGAACTCAAGAAGATACTCTCTAATTTTCGGCCAAGGGGTTGGTTCCAAGAGGGGATTTTTCAAGTGAGTTGCAAGTGTTTAAATCCTAGCTAAACACAAGGTGTTTGTTGGAAGGCTTGGGGTATACAAGCTTGAGGTCTTCTACACTTGAAGGCAACCGTTCAAGAAGCATCATCATCTTCATATCCTTTACTCCTTGGAAGGTAGTATTCTAAACACTCTATGGTTGTGTTTCAAGATTATTTTGATAGCATGCATGTTCGTATATGGATCCGGGATTGGGTTTTACATATAAAATGGTTTTTATATCTTGTAAGTAACATGTTTTAAATAATTATTTCCGCTGCGTTTTTATTTATATGGATAAAATACTTTGATAAACATGTGAAAAACCCAACAATTTAACCATATTTCTGCATGATATTAAAGTGTTTGTTTAAATGCTGAATTTTGCCGATTTTTGCTGAATTATGCAGTTTGTGTGAGTTTTAGGCACTTTCCGTTACTTCAACTATCACTAGGAAGGCAATTTTATGATCCTTACTTTCCTACACACTATACTAGTGTATCTCTTGGTTTCCGGCTCATTCTGTGTCTCAATACCATGTCTGTCTATGTACTGAACTCCGTCAACATTTTTCTGATTTGTCTGATAGTTGTGCTACCTTTGTTTCGTGCATCATTTGAATCAATAAAGTTTGCTTGCAATAATGATATGACATTTTGCAATATATGATGCACATGTATGTATGATAACAATAATCAAAAAGCAATTCAAGTCATTAATTGTAAATTAGCATAGTCATTAAGTCATAATTGTTGTTTAACAATTTGTACAGATACTTGGAATTTTGACAGTTGTCACAAGATCTAAGGAATTTCATGTGTTTTACACCGAATCTTTACTAAATCTATACTTTTCAGTTAAAACTCATGTTTTCCTCCTTCTTTCTTAAACTTTTTACTAAAAACGATGGAATCCGGACCCAAACGGGCTGTATACTTGATGATTAGTCTAGAGTCGACTTGGGAATGGATTATCGCCGAAGAAGATGACCGGAATACGGATTCCGACATGAACACCGTCAAGAATAGACACCTAATCGGCTGTGGTGATTCCCATCCAATCAGACAGGCTGAGTGTAACACCTCGAAAATTCACGTCCTATAATGTGTTGACACGTGTCATATGTTTGAACGTGTGAAAGAATGTTATAGAAGGATTAAAGTTGACAATCATGGAAAGTATGTGAATATACGAGTTCTAAATGTCAACAGTGAATAAATATATTGTACATTACCCCTACATGATGCTCGTACCTTCAAACGAATAAATCATGGATCATACGAAGCTAAATATGAAAGAAAGTGAGAGATTACAAACTACAGGGGTTAAATGTATCAACATGTTTAAGTTATACCTCTGAGTGACCTTTTGACAAACCCGAAGCTTTCTAACGGTTAATTATGCTCACTAGAATACACGATATAAATTTCATAAAGTTTCGTTATCGTATGAGAAAGTTATGATCAAATTTGTATACAAGGGGTTAAAGCGTCAACGTTGAAAGTTATGACTTTTCGGGTAACAATAAAGTTAGCCGAGGACTTAACAAAGTGGGTATATGTCTTAAAGCCCTTATAAGTCAATTTGGAGGGTTCAAAGTGCAAGAAATAAAGTCGTAGCAAAATTTCCAAGAGCCAAGGACCAAAGCGTAAAAATCTAAAATATGAGATTTGATCAGAAGGGGCCTCGCGCCACGCGAAGGCCCTGGGGGGGCTACGCGTGCCGCGAGGGGCTGTCTGCTCCAAAAACTTTGGGTTTTGGTCTGCTAGGTGCATTGTAACCGACTTTAATCCGATTTTCCTCATCTTGCACGACCCCTAGGCAACCCCTAGACACTTAGGGACATCTGGAAGTGATCCATGGCCCTTATTAGACTTGTGTGTCAATGATCCATGAGTTCTTGAGCACTATATAAGGCCACAAGGTTGCAACCAATTCTTCACACCTTCCTTCAGCATTTCTGATCATTTCTGGAGCTCCAAAGCAGGCTCAAGTGATCACTAATCGTGCAAAGGACTTTAGTAAGTATGCTTAACCTTTCTTAGTTAAGTTTTTGCTTAGTTTTAGCTTAAAAGTCAAACCGTCATAATTAACGGTTGACTTAGCGATTAATCACTAATGGTCCAGTGATTAGTCAAATTGAAAGTAGTTATAAGTTGGTAATTATGTGGGCATTAAACCCTTAAAAGGGCACCCTCTGATTTCCACTCTAACTAGGTCAAATGTCGGGTCAAACTTGTTATTAAAAAGTCAACAGAATGCTTATTTTCTAATTTATGCATAACTAGAAATGTAGAACACATACAACCTGTTTGATCATTAAGATAACTTGGTAATTAGTGTAAGAACATGTCTAAACATGTTCAACCCGACAATTTTCTGTTTAGACTCGGTTCGGAACCGAAAGTCGCAAAGCTTTGACTTTTGCTTTGACTTCAGTTCTGACCCGTTTAGGCATGTTTTAGAAATTCCTTAGAGCTTTAATTGGACTAGGTTACATGCTAGTATAACCCTATGTGATTATACACCTTGGTTCATTAGTTATCCAATTAATATGCATGATTCCGTTAATTGCTCATATGTTGACCATTATGCCCTTTTCACCTTAAAACGTGATTTTTGAAAATGTAAAAGAGTAGAAACCTTAGTTACTAAATTATAAACTTGCACCCAAAGTTTGACATCAGTTTGAGGTGTAGATTGAGAGTTATGCTCATTAGCGTAATTAGAAAGCTTCTTTAGCAATTAAACGACATAATTAGCGTATAGCCTAATTAAACCTACTTTTTGATATCAAACTTATTACCCACTAATGTAATATATTATTTTGGGATTTTTGAAGATTTTTAATTAATTTTAGGCTGAGCATAACTTATAGTCGTAGGCTTAATCCGGTAATTGTCGGTTTTGCCCTTACGGGCTATAAAATGAGTTTTACATATCTAATTGACTCCAAACCTTTTGCTACTAATTACATATGGTAAATAAATTATTTTAAGCCTTCTGGAATGATAAAAATATCAACTTTATGTATAGAACCCGAAAATGGCTTCTAATCGCCTTTTTAAGCGTTTTTAACGCATAGTATGTACTAAAACTATTTTAAACATACACGGGTTGATACCTACTAATATTTTAGGTAGATTACAATATTTAAACAGTAAGCAAAAGTTTTTAAACTCAGACTTCAGTTTTGAGCTTTTCGGCTTATGTGAAATTACCAAAATGCCCCTACGGTGCATAGTTTGGTTATAATTGGTAAATTTCACATATATACTTTACCCTACTGTTATAACTTATTAAATTGAGTATTTTTGCTGATTACATCAGACCTGTAACTCAGGTTAATACTTAAACTCCTTTATAACCTTGAAAATGACCAAACTACCCCTACGGGGCATAGTTTGTGTTTAAATTCGTTTCGGGCATAATAAAAGACATCTTACTGATGTCACAACATATTTGAAGCATATTAACTTAGGAAACCTGTATATGGCTCTAATAAGTACCCGTTACGCTTATTACGCGTTCGGTTCGGTTTATGTAACTAGTTTGCATAAATTAGCCGAAACGGGTCAAACGTTATCGGTTTTATCTCAAAATCCAGAATGTGTATAATTAAAGACCCGTTAGGATTCTAATAGGTTATTATAAACCTTCGTTCCAGATTAGGAGGACCAGTAAAAGCTACTTGCATTTGCTTATTGTGATTATTACTTTGCTCAGGTAAATACTTTTAACTTATTTTCCCTATACGGGCTTGGGGTACGGTATATAAAATACCGCTTGGTCGGGCATTAAATCTTCCATTGTATGGTGGTTAATTGAATATTTGATCGGCCCATTTAAATTGTTTTGTTTACTTAAAGCCTTTGGGGGGTTAATGACCATGTCCCGGATATCCTTGGCATCATTTTACGAAATGGCCACGACCTAAGCGCGGGGTGTAGGCGTACACCCGTCAGTGCATAAAGAAATAATGTGGTGTGTCTATTGATATTTAACCCGGCACGATCCGGGCTACTGAACGCATAAGGAACATGTAATTCTTTTACAAGTTTATATATTTAAATAATTATCCCAAGTTATAAAATGTTTGTGCCATGTGCATCCAAATCAATTTTTAATCATTTTTAAAATGAGTCAGTTGAATGTATTTACCAGTGTAAACTGACGTATTTTCCCAAAAAGATTAAATGCGGGTACTAAGCATAATAGGCTGGATTCTCTCATTAGCATCAATAAAGAGTCTCGCAAGCTTAAGATGCCTATCGTCTGTTGAACTACTGTTTCCTATTTATTTCGATCCGTCTGTGGATAAACTTTCAACTGTTTGTGATACACGATATTACAACATTTTATTCGGTTGAAATATATCTTTCATTTGCTTCCGCTGTGCATATTAAATATTGTGTTGTTTGACTATTATGTTGCCAACCACGTCACGATACAACCCCACCGGGCCCACCGGTGACACGTGGAAATCGGGGTGTGACACTGAGCCTTGATGTGTGTACCATTGTCCCAATACATACCATACCGTCATCATTGAACTTGAGACTTAGAAATTTTACAAGGTTGCAAAAGGAACGAGTTCACCTCAATCGAATGGCAATCCGATCGGACTGCCGTCCGATCGAACAGCCATCCGATCGAAGTGGCAATGTGACTTATAACCTTCAAACACTTAATCTATCTTGAATTGGGGACTTTGAACTTTGGAAACTTACACGCGAAGGGTCATTCGATAGGATGACCATTTGATCGAAAGCCCTGGTTTGAACACTTGGCGTAAACACTTAATCACTTTTGGAAACTCAGTCAATGGATCGAACGACCACTCGATCGAATGGCCATCCGTACGGATGACCATAAGATCGGATGGCGATCCGTCCCAAATCACATATATCATCCGACCGGATGGCCATCCGATTAGGTGACTGATCTGACACTTGCACGATCCTTGTATTCTGTCCGACACTTATCTATTGTACTCTAATCAGGCTAATCCTAAGAGCTCCCTTTGATCCAATAATAGGGCCACTATTAAGCAATCACTGTGAGTATACTCGATCCCTTTTTCATTTTAAACTTTTGGGATGCAACATGTATTCTACGAAACTTGAAACTTGATGCTTTTGAATCTAAACTCTCCTATGTGTATTTGAATGTGAAACTTGTGATTCTTGATTCTTGATTCTTTATGCTATGTGAACGTTTAATCCTTGTGTGTAGTTCCACCTTAACAATAGTAGCGCTATAGGAAGATGCACCTCCCTGTTATTCTTGGGGGTATTGTTAGGAGGATTCTAGTTTTCCTTGAGTCTTGGGAAAACACCTAAAGCATCGGGACACTTGGGCTATCACTTGGACTGCGAACACTAGCATGGTTGAAACTATCGTTATCGTTTACATGATGGATATGAATTCTTTTAATCTATTATGAAATATACCCAAACTGGTATACTCTCCAGTACATTTTTGTACTGACTTTATTTTAATACATGTTGCAGGCTGATAGGATATTGATTCTCAAGAAAACAAGCTAGGATTGATGCTTAGAAACTCGCCTAGTTAATCTAGAAACTTGAAACAATGTTTTGTTGCTGTATTTGGGCACTTTGGTTCTGTGTTTGATATTTTAGACAATGTTATCATGAAACTTAACTAATTACTATTGAAACTATTAGTGTTATGGAAACTCTTGAGCAATCTGAACGCTTAGTGTCGCACCCCGATGTTTCCGCCATTGGTTGGGGTGTGACAGATTGGTATCAGATCCATAACTATAGGGAATTAGGATAAGTAGGAATACTTGCCCTAGTCTATAGTTCTAGGAATCTTGACTCTTATCTGTTGTTTAAGACTTATGCATTCTACCGTATCTGCTTCCTAGCAGCACATTTCCTGTTAAACTTACACGCCTTTTCTAAGGCTAATACAATATACACTTGTAAACTTTGGAAACACTGCTAATCAGTGTTTGTATTTTGCACGAGATTTTCCCTCAAGCCAGGAGTGACATCCGAACCTTGATGGGAAATTTCCTTACTTTATTCTAGTAGGTCTTGTTTGATGACAACTGCCAACGCTATTAGGGTACGACATTGTCAAATTAGAGGTGAAACTCGGACCTTGAAAACTAGTCCCACTCCTTGATTTTCATGTCTCGCCAAAGTCTCGAAATTCCCAATCAATTAGTAACGTGGAATGACCAAAAGGATGAATATCGTAGGCCTGACATCGATGACGTATTTGTCTAAGTAAGTCACGACGCGTTACCTCAATTCGAAAGGGGTTCAAATCACTTTGGTTAGTCACCGTTCCTCTACCCGGAACAATCCTATGTTTTATAAATCTATCTTTTATGTTATTTTGATTTTATGCATGTGGTTTTAAACATCGATCCTTCGGTTATTTTGAGACTTTTTACACGAATCGCACGTATGTCTGTAATCTAAAACTCTAATTAATCTTTCAGAATCAAACTAAATTTAAGAAGCTTTATTCATCATGTCAAACTATGTGAGATTCTTGATCGACTATGATGTTATGCGAAGCTATCTGATGAATCTATATGTTATTGTGGTTGTAAAACACTAAACGTAACATGGCCCCGAAATACAAGACAGAAGTGACATGTCTGAAACATGGTGGATACACCGCTGCTACTTCCTATATATAAGTGTTTCTGGCATGTTACCGAACCTTCGTACCACGCGCTAAGTGAAGTTCGTAGTTTTGCGGACTCGGGTTGAAGTTGTTGAATCTATTTGGGTAATCTATGTGTAAGTCTTGTGAGAATAATGGAATTTAATGTTATGGTTGGCGAAGCACGACACCGATGACGAGACGGATGTGGCATGATTGAAGCATGGTGGATACGCCGCTGGTACTTCCTATATATAAGTCCTTCCATCATGTTGCCGAACTTTCGTAGCACGTGCCATGTGGAGATTCGTTGTTTGTGGATTATGGTGAGATGGTTGGACACTAATTTATGTGAATCTATTGGGTTAACTTACGCATGTATGATGATGATGATGAGTGTGGTGTTATGTTTGGCAATTGCGACATGTAACATGACACCGAATACGAGGCAGAAGCGATGTGCCCGAAGCGTGGTGGATACGCCGCTGATACTTCCTATATATAAGTGTTTATGGCATGTTGCCAAACTTCGTACAATGTGCCATGTGAAGGTCATGGGTGGCGATGTTGAAACTGTTGAAATCTATGTGAAACTAAAACTCAAATCTTTAAACTACGTGAAACTTGTTGAATCTTGAGTCTTAATCTATCATGTGTGAATCTATATACCGTGAGACTTTGTGATCTAAACTTACACGATCCTCTTGTTGGATCTTTAGATGTCTTCTGGTAAGCTATTCAACACTCTCAAGAGATCCAGGGAAAGCCTCAGAAAAAGATGATGTCCTTCATGGCCGACCAGATCACCCGAGTCGTGCAAATGATCGTCTCTGAGATCCAGGGATCGAACACTCCACCCTCTTCTGTTGACTCTAAGACAGAGAAAGAGAAGCCTACAAAGTTCACATACAAGCACTTTGTCTCTTGCAGCCCTAAGCCTTTCACGGGCAGTGATGGGGTGACTGTTATGCTGGAATGGTTTGACAGCATCGAGGTTACCTTCATTAACAGCGAGTGCCCAGAGCATTTAAAGACTAGGAGTGCAACGGGAATTTTTCAAGCCAGAGCTCTAGAGTGGTGGTCGAATGAGAGAAACATCTGTTCTAATGAAGAAGCCTATGATCTTCCATGGGCTGAGGTGAGAGAATTGGTGATGCTTGAATTCTTCCCTCCCCATGAACAACTGAAGCTCGAAGAATACTTCTGGCATTTGAAGCAGAATGGTGATGATAATTTGGCTTAAACTACCCGTTTTAAACAACTCAGCCTAATCGTGCTTCACTTAGTTTCTACTTCTAAACGCATGATAACCAAGTACATCAATGGGTTCCCTCCAGCTATGCGAGACTCGATTGAAGCAGCTCGGCTCAAGATAATTGAAGAAGTTTATCATCTGGCAGCAAGTTTGAACAACAATCACGTACGTGATAAACAGTTTGGAAACTCCGCCCCTTTGAAAACACTGAATCAAGTCACCCAGCAGCCTAGTGGCAGCAAGAACAAGAGGAGAAAGTCACAGGGTTTAGGATGCAATGCGGTTGTTCCTGCTGCAAACCCTACTGCCAAGCCTACTCCTGCGGCTGCTGTTCCAAACCCTCCTGCTCCTGAAGTCAAAAAGCAGTACACTGGACCTCACCCTAAGTGTACAACCTGCAACTTTCATCACCCTACTAATTCTGCTTGTCGTTTGTGTGCCAACTGCAATCGCTATGGTCACACGATTCCTTATTGCCGTCAAGTTAACCCGGCCCAACCAGCTCAGCAAGCCCCAGTTCAGACAGCTCTACCAGCTCCTCCACAGAATCCTAGACCGGTCAACGTAGTACGTGCCTGGTACAAGTGTGGAGACACTACTCACCTCCGTAACCAGTGTCCGCAACTAAACCAGGAGCAACAGCCAGCCGCTCAGGGATGAGTGTTCAACCTCAATGCTAATCAGGCTCGTAACAACAATGACGTCGTTAATGGTACGTTCATCGTTAATAACCTTTACGCTTCAATACTATTTGATACTGGTGCTGACAGAAGCTTTGTGTCCGTAGAATTTGAATCTTTGTTAAACTGTGCACGCTCAAAACTACCTAAGTCATTCTCTGTTGAGGTTGCCAATGGCAAGTCTATTCTAGTTGATTCTATCTTCAGTGGTTGTTCTCTGACTCTTAACGACCACGTATTCACTATTGATCTAGTACCCATGCAATTGGGTAGTTTTGATGTCATAATCGGCATGGATTGGTTGCGTAAAAATCATGCCAAGATTGCTTTTCACGAGAAGTTTGTTTGTCTACCTCTTCCGTCTGGTGATATCTTACACGTCTATGGAGACCGACCTTCTAGAGGACTGAAGTTGATGTCATGCACTCAAGCGAGCAGATGCTTACGTAAACAAAACTTTGCATTCTTGACCCATGTGGTGGAACAAAAGGGCAAAGGAAAGAACATAAGCGATGTTCCGGTAGTGTGCGATTTCCCTGATGTCTTTCCTGAAGATCTACCTGGTCTTCCCCCTCCTAGATCTGTTGATTTTTGTATTGATCTCATACCTGGCGTGACTCCCATCGCCAAGGCTCCTTACCGACTTGCACCTTCTGAGATGCAAGAGCTATCTAGTCAATTGCAAGAATTGCTCGACAAAGGATTCATTCGTCCAAATACCTCTCCATGGGGTTCACCTATGCTATTTGTCAAGAAGAAAGATGGTTCATTTCGCATGTGTATCGACTATCGTGAACTTAATAAGCTTACCGTTAAGAATCGTTATCCTCTCCCTCGCATCGATGACTTATTCGACCAACTACAAGGCGCGTCCTGTTTCTCGAAAATCGACCTATGATCTGGCTATCATCAGCTTCGTGTTCTCGAAGATGATGTACCCAAAACCGCATTTCGTACTCGTTATGGGCACTACGAGTTCGTGGTTATGCCTTTTGGTCTGACCAACGCACCCGCCGTGTTCATGGATCTTGTGAATCGTGTCTGTAAACCTTATCTTGATCATTTCGTGGTAGTCTTTATCGATGATATTCTCATTTATTCTAAAACTAGAGCTGATCATGCTCGTCATTTACGCCTGATGCCTGAGTTACTACGTGGTGAACGCTTATACGCTAAATTCCCTAAGTGTGAGTTTTGGATTGATGAAGTACAATTTCTTGGTCATGTCGTTAGTAAGCAACGTATTCATGTTGACCCCTCTAAAATCGAAGCTGTGAAGAATTGGAGTACGCCTAAATCTGCATCTAAGATTCGTTCTTTTCTAGGATTGGCAGGTTATTATTGTCGATTTATCTCGGACATTTCTAAGATCGCCATTCCTCTTACTTCGTTGACCCAAAAAGAGAAACCTTTTGCTTGGGGTCCCGAGCAAGAGGAATCTTTTCAAACTCTAAAGACCCTTCTGTGTAACGCTCCTGTTCTTACTCTCCCTGAGGGGAACGACGACTTCGTGGTATATTGTTATGCCTCGAACCGTGGTTTGGGCTGTGTGCTCATGCAGCGGGACAAGGTTATTTCTTATGCCTCTCGTTAACTCAAGGTACATGAGAAAACTATACTACACACGATCTAGAGCTTGGAGCAGTTGTGTTTGCATTAAAGATTTGGCGACACTATCTGTATGGAACTAAGTGTGTGGTTTTCACTGACCATAAGAGCCTTCAACATATCTTTAACTAGAAAGAACTGAACATGCGATATAGACGTTGGGTGGAATTGCTTAACGACTAGAACTGTGAAATCCGCTACCATCCTGGCAAGGCGAATGTCGTGGCCGACGCTCTTAGTCGTAAGGCTCATGTTAATACTATTCATTATTATCATACCTCTAGTAATCTTCATACTTGTATTTGTGTAACACCTCGCAAAATCATGTCCAATATAATAAAGATACGTGTCATGAACTCTACACGTGTAATGAATTGATTTCAAGGGACTTAAGTTGACAAACAAAGAAAGTATGTGTGTAGAAGGATCCAAAGTGTCAAAAATTGAAACCTATGCCTTTCAACAACCCTAGACGATGTTTATACTCTTAAACGAATAATTTGTGAAACGTATGAAGCCGTTTGTGAAAGAAAGTGAAAGTTTACAAGACGCGAGGGTTAAACGTGTCAACATGTTAAATTACTACCTCTGAGTGACCTTTTAACGAACCCGGAGCTTTGTAATGATTAATTATACTCTCTAGAACAAGTGACGAAAAATTCACAAGGTTTCGATATCGATTGATATCAAATACGTTAATTTTCGCAAATAAAGGGTTAAAAGCATCAACATGGCAAAACTAGTGTTTTCGGTTATCGTTTAACGAAATCGGACCTAACGATATTTGGTTAATTCCTAAAGATCATCAAAATATAAACTTTATGGGTTAATAATGCTTAAAATTGAAGTTATGAGGTTTTAAAGGTCCAGGGGTTAAATCTGCCATGTTTGAAACTTATATTGCTGGTCACCCTAGGGGTGGCGCTGCGCCACACCAAAACCCCACTGCCGTCACGCGATGCGACGGCATGAAAGTGGTAGAATCCCTGCACAGATGCAGGTTTTAGCATGCTTTCTTCTCCAAACCATCTACACACTCACATAACTCGAATTCTATGGACTTCAATGGTTTTAGGAAACCACTTTAGACACTTGTATTCATCAGATAACATCTTGTAACAGCTGGAATGATTTGGGGCTGCTCTCAAAATCTATAAATAGAGCCTTGAAGCAGCCACAATCCTTGCTCATTCAAAATTTTCTCACTCTCAAACTGTAAGTAAAGTTTCCATTGGTGGAAGCTCTCCAAACCCGAAGTCTAAGAATGTTAAGCTTCGTACCACAGCTCAAATAAGCGTACGACCAATATGGAGAAAGGGCCTTTTTGGACCCATTCCCAAAACCAAACCAGTTGAAACCATTAACCATATTTCAGATTCTGTACCTAAGACTTTTGAAACTTCAAATGAGAAGCCAACATCGGAGGAGTCCATACCAACAGTCCCTGAGGCTCCCACTCCAAAGATGATACCTATGGACCCAAATGATCCACATTTCTTACCTCCAAGTCTTGGAATCCCAAACTTAGATTATACCAGTCCTAACCCTATTCATGATCCATATTATTCATTAACCATAGAATCCTTGGATTCCACTTTTGCAAAGGTTTCTAATATGGAAGATTTTGACTATCCACCAAAACCTTCAATATCCGTACCGCACACAGCGAACCAAGGAGAAAACTTTCAGAAATAAAATGAAGAAGAAACTCCTTTTTGTTGTATTTCATTTCTCTAGTAGTCCCTATAAGGACATATTTATCTTTTAAGTCCCTGCGTGGACGAACTTATTTAAGACCCGTTTAGGGCAATTATTTAGGATCATTTATGAGAAGTTCCTTTTTGAAATTTACTTTGGCATTAAACATATACATATGTATTATGTCCAAAATCAAAACATCATTTCAATTTATGATTGCTCTGCCATGAAATTTTAAAAGAAAATCTTAAAGGTATAACCTAGCCTATGTGTCATTAAGACATGGCCATGATGGTAGAACCTTTTTAAGATAATAAATCCTTGTTAACACCTGAGAACGTGTTAGCACTCTTGATAGGTATGGTTCGAGAAAATCATACCAGTCATCCTTATATTTGATCCTTCCAATTCCTTATCTAGCCTAATGATCTAGAAATCGTGGCTCAAATCATCAAATAAGATGATCATGTTATAAACATCCATTAGTGATCAAATGCCTATGGGCTATACCTATTGTCCTAAAAGACAATTGACAGTTGTAGTCTATGACTCCTTGTCAAGAAAGGTAATGAACTATGTTCAAACCTTAATGCCTCGATCCTATAAGATCATAGCTCGTAAATTCAAAATTATCCTTGTGACAAGGCCTTTTGTGCCATTTTAAATTCCTAAATGATTGTATAACAGGGAATAACTATAATGAAAAGTTTAAAATAAACCTAATTATCAAATTAACCAAATATGGTCTATTTATACCATGGTTAATGAATCATCGAAAATGACGATTCCATAATAGACTTCTGAATAAATTGTTGTCATCATAATATAGCAATCAAGCTACATGGCTGAATCTCAAGAGGTTAATAGTCATCCAAGGGAGAGAAATGATAACACCAGAATAAATGTAGCTGGTGCAGACCTACAAGCAATAATAGATAATGCTGTCACTCGAGCCATTGACAGACAATTCAAAGAACCAAGTGGTACTCGCACTAGGACCCAGTCTGTACCTCATACAAAACCACCTTCCAAGACTCATACATCTCATAAGGATGATTTGTTGGACTCTGTATGCCCAAGACACATATTAAATTGATGTGGCTAGTACGTTATGATCCAAGTCGAGTCATACCCAAATACAAGCTAGACAAACACTTAGAATATTTATTTGTGATATGATCAAACAAATAAATATTAACACTTAGAGTATTTAGAAATTGGTTTTCTAAATAATTGCACTTGACAAACTAATAAATTATATGGATAATTTATTTTGAGAGAATATTTTATTTTGTTATTTAATGGGTTAAATAACTTAATAAAAGTTGTATAAAGTCTTGTGAACATATGATGTTATATTTTATAAAAGACAAGACTTATATTATTTAAAAGAATTTTTTTTTAAATAAAGCAAGGCCACCACCCCCCCCCCCTATGGTGTTCTTCCCTAAAGTTTTAGTCCAATAGAAATGCATGCAAATGCATGTGCTAGAGAAGATTTGATTGGGTGGTCTAACCAAGACCATTTTGGTCCAGTGGGGTTTCATGCACTTGCATGTGTAAGTTGGCACATGATTGGTCAAGGTGGGTGGCAATTCTCTCTCATGGTTCTATAAATACTTAGATCACAAATGCAAGAATGTGCAAGACTTGTGAACTTGATTTTGCTCTAAGAATTTCGGCCAAGAGAGACGGTTGATTCAAGAGTTTCAAGTTTGTAAAATCAAGTGCAAGAACTCCATAATATTCTCTATAAAAATCGACCATGGTGGTTGTTTAGAGAGAATCTTAGTGAGTTCATATGTGTAGAAATCCTAGCTAAAACTAAGGTGTTTGTTGGAAGGCTTGGGGTATACAAGCTTGAGGTCTTCTACACTTGAAGGCAACCGTTCAAGAAGCATCATCTTCTTCATATCCATTACTCCTTGGAAGGTAGTATTCTAAACACGATATGGTTGTGTTTTAATTTTGATAGCATGCATGTTCGTATATGGATCCGGGATTGGGTTTTACATATAAAAATGGTTTTATATCTTGTAAGTAACATGTTTTTAAATAATAATTTTCCGCTGCGTTTTCATTTCATATGGATGAAATACTTTGATAAACATGTGAAAAACCCAACAGTGGCATCAGCGCCGCTTATATGAATGCATGCTTCATAGGATATGAAATTTTCGGGTTTCGGGTTTGGTTAAAACCCTATGGCCGAAATTTTATATATGGTTATCCTTTTGTTTTTCAATATTATTTTAATACATGCATAAAAGTATCTTGAAAAATTATGTCATTTGGATGGTTTGTTTGTTTGGACAAAAACCCACTTTTTCGGTTTTTTCATTCTTGACCGAAAAGTAGGTTGTAAAAAGGAAACCATTTTGCTTCTTGAATTTTATATATGTGGATATATATATATATATATATATATATATATATTTTTTTTTTTTTGGTGTTCATAACCTAGCCATGACCTTGTGTGAATATGTTGAATATTTGTGTTTGTGATTTGTATTTCAAAGGTTGTAATAATTATTATTTTGTTCTTCCATTTGTAAAGGTATGTAATTTATTTTCATTTGGTATAAATAGATTAGGTGCATTTTATTTCACTAGAAAAAATGTATTAGGATTTTTTGTAAAAGAAGATGCACACAAAAATGCGGTTTTGGTTTTGGCTAATTTCGGGCTTAAAGGACTTCATAGTTCTTAACGGGATTTTAGCCCGAAAACCAAAACACATTTTTGAAGTCCAAAGGAGTTTGGAGCTGAAAATAAAAGACTTTTGGAAGCTCAAAGAAGGTGGACAAATCACAACACAAAAGGAAGACTTGAAGCATTTGGATGCGGGATCGAGTGGGAGTTCAACGACACATTATTTGTGTCAATATTCACCCCTTAGGAAGGACCTTTTGGCACACTTGTTTCGGCTAACAAGTGTGGTCAAAATAGTTGGCTATGGTTATGCACCTATTGATATGTGTGTTGTGCTTGTGTGGTTGTTTATTTATGTTGTTTGGATGATATGTTGATATGCATGCTTAACAAACTAATAATCAACAACAAGCTTAAAATTGGTTCTTTAAAAGATCATTAAAATGGTTAATAAAAGGTTATTAAAAATTAATGATTTTATAATAAAATGGGTTGTATTAAAAAGAACCTTAAAAATTAGTTTTCACTAAAGTACCAAGGATTTGAATGCATGCAAATGTATGGTACATAAAGTTTTCTAAACTAGAATTTTGAAAACTCAAAATCCCTTTTATAAAACAAGTCAAACACCATCCTTTTATACAACACTCGAATCACTTGGGAACTTTTTTGTGGGATAAAGGTCACCTAACCACATTTGAGGGAACTTGTATGTTCGAGGTGGGTTTACCATGTTTGTGGGATAAAGGTCACCTAACCACTTATGTGTATAAACTCACACGTGTGTGTAAGTTGGACGACTTGATTTGGAAACCATGAACTTAGGGTCACCGAAGCATGGGGAACAAAGGTGTTGATGGGATTAAACATGCCAACTAAACACAAAGATGTTTAACCGATCCCATATGGCTAGAAGTTGCAAAGAGTTGCAATTGTCAAACGTTGACTACCTTGTTAATTTAAATAGAGGGATAAAGGTCACCTAACCAATATTTAAATGTAACGTTGGATTCTAGATTTTAATTATTAATTGTCTATGAGACACAAAAGGGTATTAATGATTAAAATATAATAATATCGAAAATACTAAAATTGAACCTTGTTAAATTTTGTAGATGGCCGCTAACAATATTACCTAAACCGTCCGTAACCTATCACTAAAAACAATCCTCAAAAGGATCGTTTCAATCAAAACACTTTATGGATTAATATCGAAACTTAAGAATAGTTCTCAAGTAAGAAAAGATATCCTATGTGTTGAACGATCCTAATCCTGATGAGCATCTTATAGAAGATAAGGATGCCTATAACGATTGGATTAAGTATATCGAGGATACTACGCAAGCCTCTTGCCTCATGTTAGGAATTATGATTTTCGAGATTCAAAAGGATTTTGAACATCATGAGCATACGACATGATTAACCAATTGTAGGAAATGTTCCTAAGGGTAGAACGCTTCGAAACGGTTCGAGCGCTTCATGCATGTCGAATGGAGGAAACCCAATCGGACTCATCTTATGTCTTTAAGATGAAAAGCCAAATTGATCACCTCGAAAGGCTCAATATGGATAAAAGGGTTTTATCCATTTTAACGATCGATGAGGGTGGCAACTAGAGAAGGCATCACCCCGACACCAAAGCAAATGTTGAAAATGGAAACGGGTAATTCAAAGGGAAATGATTAGAAAGACTAAAGCGAAACCACCGAAACCAAAAAGGAAGAAGGCAAAGGTTGCCATGAACGATCCATGCTTTTAGTGTGGAGAGATAGGGCATTTAAATAGGAATTGTCCAACCTATCTCAAGGAGCTAAAAATCAAGAGGGATGCGGGGCAAACCTCAGGTACAATCTTTATGAAACATATTGACCTTAATGTTATTTCTTCTAACACATGGGTATTAGATACCGGATATGGAACTCATGTTTGCAATTTGTTGCAAAAGGTTCAAAAGAAATAAGCATTACAAGAAAGGAGACTATGTTTTGAAACTTCCAAATGGTTTGGAAATTGTTTTAAAATATATTATGTGCTCCTAGTTTGACTAGGAACATTATTCAAGTTTCCCTTATAAGACAATATGGTTTTAAATTTAAAGTTTGTAAACAATGACATTTATATTTCGATAAATGACATGTTTTACTTTAAAGCTATGCCTTCAAATGGTATTTATGAATCGGTTTATAATAATACATCATTTGATAGTTTAATGTACCAATCAATCACCAAAAAACTCAAAATGGATTTGAGCAAATCTTTGGCATTAACGCCTTGGTCATATAAATAGATGTCGCATGTAAACACTTCGAAAGAATTGTCTTTTGGAAACAAATGAAATTGGTTCATTTGATACATGCGAATCTTATTTACAAGGTAAAATGACCAAGTAATCCCTTAGTGGGAAAGGGCAAAAGATTTATTAGGCATCATACATTCGGATGTATGTGGTCCTTTTAAAGCCAATGACTAGGAATGGTGAAAGATACTTCATTACCTTTAACCAACGACTATAGTAGTTATGGTTATGTGTACTTGACACAAAGATGAAGTTTTGAAACGTTCAAAGCCTTCAAAAGGTGAAGTATAAAATCAACTCAATCAAAGTTCTTCGTTCCAATAGAGGAGGAATCAAACTCTATTTGGATATGGTTCGATCTATGATGGCTAGGAGCGCATCATCTCTGTCATTTGGGGTTACGCTTTGCTCTCCACGGCCCGTATGGCCCCAACCAAGAAAGTGGATAAGAAACCTTTTGAAATATGGTATGGAAGGGCTCCATCATTATCATATTTAAAGGTATGGGTTGTGAAGCTTACGTAAAGCAACACACCCCAAATAAATTAGTAATACGATCCACTAAGTGTATCTTTGTAGAATATCCTAAAGATGGTACAGGATATTACTTCTACGATCCAACAGAGCAAAAGTATTTGTTGCTCAAAAGGCTGAGTTCTTGGAAGCTAAGTTCCTTATGGAAGGAACTAGTGATAGAACAGTGGAACTTGAGGAGGATCAAGAACCACAAGACGATACACGTTTGGTTGATACTAGCACTCAACAAGAGGTTGTTGAAAATGATCAAGAGGTTGATCAAAACACACAAAATGTTCGCAGATCTGGTAGAATTAGTAATCCACCTGAAAGATATGGATTTTTTATGGATGGATGCTACGTGGTAGATTCAGATGAGCCAACCACATACCATGATGCAATGTCAAAATCTGATTGTGACAAATGGCTTGAAGCCATGAACATAGAGATGCAATCCATGTATGACAACCAAGTTTGGGAATTGGTTGTGCCACCACTCAACTCCAAAGTAGTTGGAAGTAAGTGTGTTTTCAAGAAGAAAACAGATATGCATGGTAACTTGGATACTTATAAAGCGAGATTTATAGCAAAAGGTTTCACTCAAACTCAAGGGGTTGATTATGATGAGACTTTTTCGCCTGTGGCGATGCTAAAGTCAATAAGGATATAATT
>JARYGA010030723.1:0-29461 GCA_030545235.1 Helianthus tuberosus
TTTGTTTTTAGTGGAAATATATTGATATAGGAGTTGTTTTTTAGTGGAATGTATGTATAATTTGATGAATTGGATGTGAATGCTCTTACAAATCTTATGATATTTATCTTATAATATTACAATCTTGATTAATTGGCATTTACCAATTTTATTAAAATAACGGTAGATGATGGATAAATATAATACCACTATTCTAGAAGAGATTAAACAAAATAATATTTAGTAGGAGAGTTATCTATAATAATTAATTAAAAGAGAATAAAGTAAATAATAATTATTCATAAGATATTAAACTAAATAATATTTAGTAAGAGGGTTATTTATAATTAATTAGAGGAGATTAAACTAAAATAATAGTTATCCATAAGACATGGCTTAATATGATGACAAGTGTCCCATAAATGGTTTCTTTTATTATATAGTACTAGCGGTAAGACCCGTGTGCAAACACTGGTCGTTTCTTAGAAAACCATGCATAACAAATATAAATGATGAATATGGTTATATTTATATAGACTTATAAATAAATAAGTCAGTCGGTAAATACTTAAAGTTTAGAGTAAAAAAAATACAAAAATATACAATTTATTAATCTTTTGTAAACGAAATAACATTTGCATTTAAACATGTTCCTTCAACCTTCATAAAACACTATTTTAACCCAACAGTAGTTTTAAACCACCGTTTTAACCCAACAGCAGTTTAAACCATAGTTTTCTCCACAACAAATACATTTAACCAAATTGTGGTTTCAAACATCTGTTGTCCAAAGTCAACAGATGTATCAACTACTGTTTTATTTTCAAACATCTGTTCACAACAACAGAGCTTTCATCATTTAAACTCTCAAACCTAAATATTCATTTAATTAATTTAAATAACAAACATCGTTAATAAATTTAAGACAACTAATTATATAAAAACTACAAGTGTCAAACAGAGGTAACTATATAATAAACAAAGTTCAAAACAACAAACAACATTCAGTAAAATACAACATACTAATTCCTAATCAATAGGCGAAACAACATACAAAGTTCATCCATCTGTTGACCAAAGTCAACAGATGTATCAACCACTGTTTTATTTTCAAACATCTGTTTTCATCCATCTGTTGACCAAAGTCAACAGATGTATCAACTACTGTTTTATTTTCAAACATCTGTTCACAACAACAGAGCTTTCATCATTTAAACTCTCAAACCTAAATATTCATTTAATTAATTTAAATAACAAACATCGTTAATAATTTTAACACAACTATTATATAAAAACTACAAGTGTCAAACAGAGGTAACTATATAATAAACAAAGTTTAAAACAACAAACAGCATTCAATAAAATACAACATATTAATTCCTAATCAATGGGCGAAACAACATACAAAGTTCATCCATCTGTTGACCAAAGTCAACAGATGTATCAACCACTGTTTTATTTTCAAACAGCTGTTCACAATAACAGAGTTTTGATCATTTAAACAGACATTTGCCAATATTACAAGCTTTTACACTCTCAAACCTAAATATTCATTTAGTTAATTTAAATAACAAACATGGTTAATAATTTTAACAAAACTAATTATATAAAAACTACAAGTGTTAATCAGAGGTAACTATATAATAAACAAAGTTCAAAACAACAAACAACATTCAATAAAATACAGCATACTAATTCCTAATCAATGGGCGAAACAGCATACATAGTTCATCCATTTGTTGACCAAAGTCAACAGATGTATCAACCACTTTTTTATTTTTAAACATCTGTTCACAATAAAAGAGCTTTGATCATTTAAACAGACCTTTGCCAATATTACAAGCTTTTACACTCTCAAACCTAAATATTCATTTAGTTAATTTAAATAACAAACATGGTTAATAATTTTAACACAACTAATTATATAAAAACTAAAAGTGTAAAACAGAGGTAACTATATAATAAACAAAGTTCAAAACAGCAAACAACATTCAATAGAATACATCATACTAATTCCTAATCAATCGGCGAAACAACATACAAAGTTCATCCATTTGTTGACCAAAGTCAACAGATGTATCAACCACTATTTTATTTTCAAACATCTGTTCACAATAACAGAGCTTTGATCATTTAAACAGACCTTTGCCAATATTACAAGCTTTTACACTCTCAAACATAAATATTCATTTAGTTAATTTAAATAACAAACATGGTTAATAATTTTAACACAACTAATTATATAAAAACTACAAGTGTCAAACAGAGGTAACTATATAATAAACAAATTTTAAAACAACAAACAACATTCAATAAAATACAACATACTAATTCCTAATCATTGGGCGAAACAGTAGTCTCGATAAGTAAAGCTCATTTCGGATCATTGTAGTTGTCAACATTGTGACAACCCTCATTAACCCAGGTATCCGTACAATTAATTAATATTAATTAAGTGCTTAATGACTGTGCTGAATTACTTAATTGCTTTCTTATTTCTGCATCACACTTACATGTACATCACATACTACATAATGTCACATCATTATCACATACAGACTTTATTGACATACCTGATGCACAAAGCACATTTAGTACAGTTAACGGATAGAACGGGAATATGCTGACGGGGTTCAGCAAATTGACAGACAGTGTTTTGAGATCCAGTATGGGCCAGGGACAAGGTACTACACTAGTATGGTGTGTAGGGAAGTAAGGACCATATAACTGCGTCACTAGGTGATAGTTTGAGTGCCAGAGAGTGCCTAAAACTCACTTTAAGTGCAGAATTCTGCATTTTCAGGAAAAATTCAGCATTTTAACATACTAGTATTATGCAGAAAATTGACTAAATGGTCCTGAATGCTTTCCTAAGTGTTGGAAATTAATTGTATCACAAGAAGTTACATAAAAGACACTATACGGTACAACTTAGCACTTTAACGAACCGGTATCTAACCGAACAACCGGACATTACCCGGGACATCAAAATTTTGTCAGAAACATTGTTTTATTATTTTTGGACTAGTTATGGTCCCCGAATACCCCAACACATTATATAATGTACCATACACACATAACACTAGATTTTTACATTTAACTTCCAACCATTTACCTACTATCATCAAATTTTTACAATTAACCCCCCCCCCCCTTGATGATTTGCGGCCCACAAGAGGACCCCACCACCTAGATTTTACTTCAATATTTTATTAGATTACTTGCTTGTTTGAGTAGCCAAAATATGGAGGAAGAGATTATAAGTATGGAGCATAGGATTTCAATATCATTCCAAATCATTTCATATCTTCTCAACTTCACCCCACTCCCTCAACATCTCTCTCTTCCTCTCGGCCATAGAAGGTGCCGCCACCACCACCACCTTACCACCACCATCATTCCATTTTTAAGCTTGATTCAAGTGCTAGAAGGTGATTCTTGGAGCTTGAAGCTTGTGGATCATCAAGGAGCTCTCTTACTTGCTTTTACACACCATTTTTCATCATCTTTTGCTCTTGTGTTCTTCCCTAGCTTAAAGCTAGTAGTAAGATCTCTCATAACTCTTGTTTACTTTTATTTTTATGGTTAAAAGATGTAGTATGATGAAAATAACAAGAACACTAAAAGACTTGCACTTAAATCTTGAAACATAAAAATGATATATGATGAAATCTTGTTGGATTAATGTTGATTAAAGCATGCATGGCATTTGATTGTTGATTTCTTGATAATATGATGTTGATCATCATATGGAACTTGTTAAAGTATGATTAAAAACATGGTTTAACAACTTAGAAGGTGATTATGGGTTTACATGAAATAATTATCATCTTGATCTAACATGAACTTGAAAATGAAATGATTTTCTTGTAAAATAATAAACCAAGTGGACTAGTAAACTTGTAAATCCGAGAGTTACAAATGATTTTTCTAAACAAACCAAGTTCAAGAGTCGATTTTAAAAGATCATGACTTTTACTTGCACCTACTCCACTTTTGGAAATGAAATAAGTGTAGAGATGCTAGTAAAACAAGAAGATGTTATAAATGAATATTTTTGTAAAATTTGTTCACAAGTTGTTAACACCGAGATTCTTTAAAAGTGAGATTTTTAAAGGGATGAATACACTTTGGAAGGTAACCAAGGCCACTAAACGCGTTACCAAGTTACTACGCGTTTTTGTGAAATATCAATTTCATGATGTTATGAAAATCATATAGTTTTTGCACTTAGTGAACATAATATGGTTTAGTGATTTGTTGTGGATTGTTTGAATGATTTTTGGAAAAGAAAATGATATGCTTTATAGCATGGACACCTCCGTTTTTAGGGGAAACTATGGAAAAATTTTCTAAAAATATAAACACTTAGAAAATATTTTATAGACAAGTGTTTACTAGAGTATTCTAAACTATGTCTTTCAAAACATAAACCTCGCCATAATTTTTGTAACAAAAATACAAAGTATCGGAGGTTGGTTTTGTACATGAAAATGGTTAAATATATATTTAGAATATATATTTTATACTAAGACACTTGTGTGATTATTTGTATACTCGGTGAAATGGTTATATTATATAACTTAACAAGTACCGTGAAATTTATTATTCAAAGCAATAACGTTACTTAAATATTTTTGGTATATATTATTTTTGGACAAGGAGAAATATATTATTTTTGGGAAATAAAAATATATTTTCCTAGTATAGTTAGAAGATATATGATTTTTGGGAAAAATATATATTTTCGGGACAATACATTAGTTTGGACAAAATGAGTTTACAAATATATTTTCCTGAGTGAGACTTAGAAATATATTATTTCGGAAACTACAAATACAATAATACGAAAATACATGTATAAATACCCCCATCCTTGGGAAGGAAATACGGAGTTAAAATACTTGAGAAGTATTAATACGAAATATTGAATGAACAATTATTCCAAAACTAAATATAATTTAAAGTTAAAATAATTATTATTTTAACAAATAATTATAACTTGGAATAACATAAGAAACGCAACTCAAAACATTAAACTCTAAGCCAAGGCACGGCCCGTTCGTCTAATGGACGTTAGTACACTGCAGGTAGTCGTGAATAGTTGTCGAGATTTGAGTTTCCGGTACAAGACGCACTACTGTGAGTTCATGTCCCCCTTTTCTTTTACTGTTTTCAGTTTTATACTTCGGGGGTGGAATACATGTTACAATTATTACAGACATTTTTATACATGGTATGGTTAGCCTAAGGAGGGTTTACGACTAGATCATGTTAAGGGTGGGCACAACACTTAAGGCCATTAATCCTCGTTGTAGGACCAAGGGACATGAGTGATAGATCTATTTGGGTGTAGCGAGCCCACACTCATGAGGCCGGGGCGGCCCATAGTGGTGACTATGTTTTCATCCCGGAGACAAATTTGCTAGGTTTGAGTCTTCCTGCACCATTTCACACATACCATTGGCTTTGCAACCCATTGGTGATCTCTTTTTCCTTATTGCTACATACCAGGGACATTTATACATACAAGACATATTTCAAAGGTTTATACACACAGACATACACATGAACTCGCTCAACTTTTTGTTGATATTTTTAAACTACATGTATTTCAGGAAACTAGGGGATCTGGAAGGGTATGCATGTGTCGTCAAGCTGCGTTTTAATAAAAGATGTTCTCCAGGGTTGTTGAGCTTAGAGGGTGTATTCCTTTCCTGGACGGGATACATAATTCTAAACTCAGGTTTTTATTTAAGTACTTTTGTTGAGTCTTGTGAACTCGTTTAAACAAGTCATGGGTTGTAACTTAATTCGGTATTGATGTTTTCAAACAATGGTATTGTGGTAGTTTCTAAACTTTATTAATGGATAAACATCTATTGTTTTTAACATATAGCATTGTTATGATTGTTGCTATGGTATTAAGAAGTCACACCAAATAAACCACGCTTCCGCAAAAGTCAGGGTGTGACAAACATGTTGGAGGTATTTCAGAAGTTCGTTGCTCAGATCAACTTCAATCGTATCCCCCCAGATGCTTGTTATCAGCCACTTATTGTTTTCAATTATATTAGTCCTTCGGCGCCTATCTACGTAATCAACTACACGAGGATTATTGAAAGCAAACACCTTCATCCAGCCTTCTTCTTCATATCTGAGCAAATCAGCAGTTAGCTTAGCAGACTTTCCAATAACAATCAAATGCAGCCTCTTTGCGATGGTCAAAAAATGCCCTTGGCAAGGATCGACTACAATACTCTCTGGAAAACGAAGCATTCTGAAAGTCTCACTCTGTACATCAAAAGCAACGATGTTCCTCTCACTTAGTGGATACAAATAATTTGAAACCATAAAATATATGGTTTTATCAGCATAAACTCCTGTAGACCATGAATAACCACTTGAACCATAATTATTTACGCTATCGAAATTTATTGTTCTCCATGACTCACGACGTCGTGAGTAAACATGAGCAGTAGCTACATTACGGTAACATCTGATGTTCAGCACTTTCAGATCATTGAATTGATCAAAATAAATTCCACCAGTATTAGAGTTTCGATCATAATTGTAATTTAAGTAGTCATCAGACAAAACCTTATAGCGCCTGGTAGTTGGATTCCAAAGAATCAGTTCACTGCAAATGCCTTCATTGCAAACTAACAACAATCCATTAAATGACGATAGAATACGTAAGAAGCTAGGGTGGACATTGTTAGGAAAACTTATGTCACACCCTGTCTTTTGCAGAAGCGTATGATGTGTGACTGGTTTAATATCATTGCATTCAATCGTAATAAACAACTACATGATCAAAGCGATGTTCATCCATTCATGAAATTTGAGTATTACAAACACTTGTTATTTAAGTTTTAAAACACAACCTTCATCTAGGTTACAATTCAACAAAAGTGGATGACATCTAAACTTGAAGTCTACTTCTAGTTACGACACCCGCGCCCAAGATCCATCCTGTCACCTGAAATACATGTAATTTTGGAAAACATCAACAAAAAGTTGAGCGAGTTCATGCGTCTAGTTTGTGTACTGTAATTCTTGTAAATCTTTGAGAGACTCCTTTGTAAACAGGTATGAAAAACGTGTATGATCATATTAAATGAATGTTTGTACAAGGACTTTAAGGCATGTGAGGACATGGGGAGTACTTGTTATGACTCCTTGAGGACATGGGGAGTACTTGTTATGACTCCTTGAGGACATGGGGAGTACTTGTTATGACTCCTAGGGAGCATTCGTAATGGCTCATAGGGAGCACTCGTAATGGCTCATACCCTTGTCGATTTTCCTCGACTGTGTCGATTAACCTCGAATGTGTCAATTTCCCTTGACTGTGTTGATTACCCTCGACTGGGTCGATTAACCTCGACTGTGTCGATTAACCTCGACTGGGACTCCGAAGCACTACTAGGTACTAGTTGTGACCATGAGTGGGGTTCGGCCGTACCCGTTAGATCTAACCCTCGTCCCTAATTATGTACTTACGACTTGGTACTAGTTTTCACCAAGAATTTATGGCATTTCAATATTAAGTCTAAGCTCACATGATCTAGTATTTCATAGGCATTTCATATATCATTCCTTAAAACGCATCATACTTGGTACTTGTTCTCACCAAGAGTGCTTCTTGTTTTTGTATCATACCATTTGTAAACTTGTAATATTTGTAACATGTATTTCACCCCCGAGAGTTATAAAACCAAAAACAGTTAAAGAAAAGGGGGAGCATGAACTCACAACTTTGCGTTCCTGCGTCGTAAACTTCACCGGATTTGCTTATCTAGCGTCGTGGCCTAAACGTGTTTATTAACGTTAGTCACTAGACTTGTATCGCACAAGTACAAGTTACTATCTTTTGTATATGTATTCTTGTGTTAAAAATAATTTATATTTTTAACAATGTGTCTTACTTATATTATTTTCTCAAAAATAAATATAAGTATCTTGTATTTTTCACCCGAATTATGTATTTTGTCCAAAACTTCCTTTCATGTTCATAACTTGTCCAAGTTATTTATTCTATCAGGTGATATATTTTTTTTAAATATATTCCCTTGTATTTGTCTAAGTATGTTGTATGTGTATTTTTGTATCTTCACTCCTTAGGAGTATTTAGTGTATTTTCAAGTCCTAATACACTATCACATATAATACATACTACATACACTTAGCACAAAATTTGGTGATCAATATATATATATATATATCTTTCTAAAAAAAATATACATACTTAATATCAATTTGTATCTTGAAGAAATCATCATTTCTTAATACAAAAATTAGGGAAATCTTGGTAAATGTTTTTACACACATTTTTAGGGAATAAGTTTCTCAAAACTTATATTTTTCTAAGTGTCAAAATTTATAAAAAAATTGACATGGTTTCCCCTAAAAATGGAGGTTTCCCATGTTTTCAAAACATGTGTTTATTTTCTTTTAAATCATCATCAACATCAACAACACAATCAAGTCTTGCCATAAACCTAGATCATGTAAATCACACTACATCATGAACTTGAAGTTCTTGTAAAAACTTGTAGTAACTTACCATGTTATTTAGTGGGTTTAGTTACCATTAAAAACATGGTTATTTGTTTGTAAATTACTCTCTTGAAAGATTTAGACATTTACAACTTGTAGGATGATTTTTCTAAAAATATTTCTTTTGTATTTTTCTTGTTTCATAAGTGTTTATACACTTATTTTTCTAATAAAAATAGTGTAGGTTTAAGTAATAACCAAGATTTTCTAAAAATCATATTTTAAACTTGGTTTTCTTGGAAAGTTATTTATAAATCTTGGATCTACAAGTTCACTAGTTTACTTTGTTTAAAATCATTTTACTTTCAAGTTCATGTTTAATCAAGAAGATGATTATCTTTGTGTAAACACATAATCATCTCCTAATCTTGCTAGATCATGTGTTTAATCACAACTTAGCAAGCTTCATATGAAGATTAGCATCATCATCTCTAGTAACAACTATCAAGTATCATTCATGCATCAAACAATATCATTTCAACACTATTTCATCATTTTACAAGCCTCGTGTTTCAAGATTCACGTGTATGTCTTTTAGTGTTCTTGTGGTTTCATTATATCACATCTTTTATCCACTAAAAATATGAAGTAACAAGAGTTGCAAGATGCTTACTACTAGCTTCAAGCTAGGGAAGAAACAATGAGGAAAATCGAGTGGATAAAAGCACACGGAAGAGGTCCTTCAAGTTCTCCAGGCTCTACACTCCATTAGACACCTTCTTGCACCTTTTTATGAACTTGGAATGGAGGTTTAGTGGATGAAAGTGGTGGTGGTATGGGGGCTTGGTTTCGGCCGAAGATAGAGGGCAAGGGAAGGAGTTTTGTGGTTGTGAAGATGAATGAGAATGATGAAGTTTCTTATATCCAAGTTTTGTGTAATGACCAATGTGTTATGTGTTTTGAAAGTACCATACAAATCCTTGACATAATCTTGCACAATCCCAAAGAGATATAATCACAATCTAAACAAGATTATGGAAGATCGTACGTGGGGTCCCCATGACCGTCCACTTTACATGGGGGGGGGGGGGTTAATTGTAACTTTCAATGGTAACTTAAGTTATCTAGTTGAAATCCAAAGTGTATTGATTAGTGTTTAAGTGTATGATGTGTTATAAGGGGTGTTATGGTGTTCGGGGACCATAACTAGCTCAGAAATAAATGAACAATGCTTCTAGCATAATTTTGGTGTTCCGGGTAATGTCCAGTTATTCGGTTAGATACCGGTTCGTTAAAGTGCTAAATTGCACCGTTTAGTGTCTTTTAAGTATTCTTTTGTGACACTTTCAATTCCCCACACTCAGGGAAGTATTCTGGATCAATTTGTCATATTTTTGCATGCTACAATCTTGTCATATTGCTGAATTTTGCTGAATTATATAAAATTCAGCTTTTTAAGTGTATTTCGGGTGCTTTTTAGTGCGTAGTTTAGCTTCCGAAAAGTCTATATATAAACCCTTGTATGTACTCTTGGGTTTTAATGTATTATTGTCGTTGGACCTACACCTAGGCTCCAATTCTATTGTCTAACTGCCTTCTGCAGAATTGTCGACACAATGTGTCTTACCGGTGAGTTTACTAGTATTTTTGACGCAACGCTATCATAAAGTAATTTTTGTAGTATAAAACGTGCATGAATTCACTTGCATGGAAATCAGAAATTTATTTGTCTGGTAAACTAGATCATGCACAGTCATTAAAGCACAGATTACTGTTTATTTAGTGTACGGAATGTACGGAAAAGTGACGGTTGTCACAACTTAAGGTTTTGCTTCTAACAACATCCAAATTACCAGCAACTACGTCGTCAACGACAATTGACGTGTCTTTAAAGGAGAGTAGTTTCTTTTGTAGTGAATCTCCACTTCGGAGAGCATGCATCATCTGAAATCCATGACTTGACAGTTCCCTATAAAAATTCTTGGAAAGACATTTCAAACGACCAATATCTTCTGCAGAGAGCCTTGTGAAAATTTCGTCAACAATCACTTGAAACCCAATGTTTTCCATTTTGCAGTGAACCAATGCGTCTTTGAAAGTAAAAGAAATTGTAATGATACTGATAAACGAAAAACTTTTGAAGATGATTGAGTAGATGGATGAAAACGGTAATGATGAAAACCTCTGCCCAATGTATTTTATATACCCAATGAAGGTGGTTATGACTAAATACATCGTCAGACGAAAGAATATGATGCGACACTCGTTAGGCTTTTAATGCATTTCCATGGAAAAAGTATAAAATTAAACACGTTATTATAATTACAATTAACCTCTTCATTTACCATAAGACGCCTTTACCATAAGATAGAACTGAGCGAGTGACGTGCATTAATTGCAAAGTACATATCCCCAGGCATTTTGTTTGAAATTACCGGCAATTTCAAAACCACTGCTAAGGTATATGTTTGCCAAATGAAACATCTGCTAAGTTATACTTTCTTGGCGATGGGCAGTGGTTTGCCCTCTAGAATGGGGGCCAGACCTTTGACATTTGAATATATAGCAGTGGTTTGAAATTAAATGTATTTTAACTCACATAAAAAATCGCTTCATTTGCAATCATCATTTAGTCATAACTCAGATAAAAAATCTATTCATTTAAAGACCAGCAATACTATACATACATATTAAACAAATGCTTCTGTAACTCCAGCAGACAAAGATATTGCGAACATCTGTTAGCCAATAACAGATATTGCCAACAGTAGCAAGTCAAACAGCCGTTAGATTAGCAGAAGATCACCACTAAACAAATCTTCTCTTTGGGCAGACTTTACCTTTGACAGAGAGTTAAAGTAATAGATGCATAAGTATTTACAATTGAGAGGAGGAAATTCTTCGAAAAGCTCTATTAGGCAACAACAGATGTTGGCAACAGTAGCAAGTCAAACAACCGTTAGATCAGCAGATGATGATTTAGAGCAGATGTTCATTTTTGGCAAACTTTAACTTTGAAAGATCTATACACTAACAGAAATTGATACAACATCAACATAATCTGATTAAAATCAGAGACAATTTCACTTCTACATCAAAAGTACCAATCTGCAATAATCAGATGATATTAAAAATTACATAATAATACTTATTCACCTTTATGAGGATTAAATGCTCCACAAACATTATGAGGATTAAAAGATCAACAATTACATCGAGTACTGAACAACGAAACTTTAAAATCTAACAACAACACCAAGAAATTTACGAATCTACCAGCAAAAATTTAGTGCTTTTAGCTTAAACTCCATCGAGTACCGAACTTCTCAATGTATATCTTCGACAATCGCCATGAACTCCACGGAAGTACTGAATGCATCACCATCAGGTTTCTGGAAACCTGGTCTCTCGTGAACAGACCAAGATGCAGTACATAAAAACACTTCTTCAGCTGTTGAAGAGTAGCCCTATCCTTAATCCTTAACTTGCATCATAAAGAGCTGCTTTAAACCAAACTTTATGCTTCTTTTAATACAAAAAAGGTAGGAAAGAACATTGCTCTAATAAGATAAAATATTATCTTACAGCAGTAGCAGATCCTTTCTTGCGTTTAGTAGGAACTACTGTGGGTTCTACATCATCATCATCTGCCCAAAGTCATATATAATCATCATTTTTTCTTTGTGTTTAATTTAACTTTATGTTTCTTTTAATACAAACCTATAATAACCCGCAGATGATTGTATGAATGTCAAACAACTGTGATTAGACTGAAATATAAAGCGAGAATTAGAGTATATCACTTCAAAATTATAAATTCAAAATTCCAAAATTAGAGTAGCAAAAAAAAAAAAAAACAAACTTTAAACGATGTTGGAACAATGATGCTGGAAACAACCGTAGAACAATCATCATCATCATCATCATCTGCTCAGATCATTCACAATCATCATTTAGTCATAACTCAGATAAAAAAAACTTTAGTAAAAATATAAAACAAAAACAAACATAATCATATATATCACACTAGTCTAAGAACCCGCGAGTTTCGCGGGTGGCTTAACACCAACTAAACACATAAAACATTCTTACGTAGAATATAAACCATAAGTATATACTTATAATCACCCGTTTAATTAAGTCTAATAAAAGATCAAGTTTCATAGAATAGTTGATCAGAATAGTTTAAGCCCTCACATCCTTGTACCTCCTTCAAAACCATTGGTTACAAACTCTTACCTAAGTTAATGCTTTTAGAATTTGAACTAAAACAAAAAAGTTAATAATGGAAAAGGAAAAAAAAGAACTAACATGGTGCACTGGCCATTGAGCGACCCTTAGCAGTGATGGTGGACAATTATAAATAAAAGTATACAAATAACACCTTTAACCTCTAAAATATCTCCACCCATTTTTTCTCCACCATAATTTTTAATTCGGTTTCTTAAAGTTTTTCTTGTTGTAAAGAGCCATAAAAATATACAAAAGCAAGATGAGTATATGTAATGTTAGAAGTCTAATCACAAATTATGTGATATTTCTTAATCCTTTAATTTGTATAGATGTGTAACTTGTTCAACTCAAATTGATATAAAAGCGTCAAAGTTCAAATTTCAAAATTGATTAAAAGACGGTCAAAAAAGGTTCAAAGTTTAAGCTCCAAACTTGAGCAAGAACATCCGTTGCAATATATAATAGGCATAGTGAAAAAGCCCACTGCAAAGGTCACTTTGAGTGATAGTCCATCTATGATGTTTGGCATAACCGTGTGATATACGGGTTGAACAATTTAAGTTGTATAAGACGTAAAAAAATAATATAAATTAAGAAAAAATAAATTGCATTACATTTAAGAATTAAAAGATACATCGCTTTTGCTTACAAAAGATTAGTCTTTTTTTTAATGGCGCAAAAGATTAGTCAAAACAAATTAGTCCCCCCTCCTTTAATTAATCCCAATGTAACTACTACTACAGTAGGGATGAGCAAATCCCGATCCCGTCCCGATACCGAAAATCCCGATCCTGAATTTCGCAAAAAATGGGTACCGATACCGAAATATGTCGGTACGGTACGGTATCGGTATGGTATCGGTACGGTAGCGGTATTTGAAGGTAAAATTCGGTATTTTACCAGTACCGTACCGAACCCGTATCCAATTTTTAGCATTTTCGGTATCGGTATTTTCGATCTTCAGATATGGCATACACAAATGACAGTTTATTACTTATTAGATCTCAATATTAAATTAGCTTGTTCTTCTTTGAATAATCAGTAGGTAATTTTTTTCACTATTACAGAATCACCCTTTTCACATATTGCTGAATCAATGTGAAATTCAAGTATGCTCATGAGTCATAAGTCATAACACAAATCTGAAAAAGCCAACAATAATAAAAAAAAGAAAAAAATTGAGCACTTTTTATATCATACTTTTTATAAAACAACCGGATACAAAGCATAACCAGTTGACATCCTATGATTTCTGGATAAAACATAAACAGACACCTAACACCATAAACAACTATCTTCAGTTTCAGTTGCTATATTAACATAACCATACCTAATGCCCATCCACCTCATTCCCTTTGTTACCCGCGTCCTGCAAATCCGAGAGCGACAACAATCTCCATGGTGAGCTCATGTACATTCTAGGCGGCGACGAAGATTCATTCGTCGACAACTTCCTATTGTTACACGGCAACGGCAGGAGCGCTAGACCCACCATAGACCCGAGAGCACTTTGGTCAGCGCTCTCATGCCCGTTTCTGGCAAGCCTCTTTTCTATCCCATTCGATTCACAACTCTTGTCAAACAAAGCATGATGAGCCAGCATGTTCTTTCGCTTGCGGCTGTACGCATCTTCCGGTTTAACAATGTCTTGAATCGACGGAACCGACACCGCATCAGCTAGGCTTCCATATGACTTTGACTTTCCAGCATAGAATGTTGATATTCCCCTCCAGAAATATAACCAAATTCAATTCCTCTCCAAATTAACCAACATCTAATAGATAATATTCAAACCCTAAATAATCACATCTCAAAAACACTTCAATTATTACAATTTAGAGTAAATTACTTTTTTGAGTTCCTATGTTTTTTAGTCCAAAATTAAAAAGTTTAAAGCCCCGATTCCCTATCTGCTCATTTTATAACGTTTGAGTCCAGTTTTGGTCATTTTGTAACGTTTTGAGTCCAATTTTGTTAAAAAAATGATATAAAAAATTGGACTCATGTCGTTAAACATTTTGATTTTGGACTCAAACGGTTAAAATGTCTAAAAAAAAGTAATTGAATCTATAATTTATTTATATATATATGTAACAAAATCAATATCAATTTCAAAGCAATTAGGTTTTCTAGAGACGTTTGAACAATTGAAATTGCACATGCAAATGAATCAATCTGCAAATATTATGACTCGTTATCAATATATACATACTTAATCGGCAGAACTTTCTCCAGATCATTGAAACCGTTGAGCAAACCGTTACCGTTGCTCTGAACTTCACCTTCACCGTCACCGTCATCGGAACCGGAATCGGCGTCACTGTTGTTACCGATGGAGGAAGAAGCGGAGGAATCCTCTTCTTCTTAAACGACGGGGAGGCTGCTGCTCCATGGATTACCGGCGTCGAATCTAGAAGATTCCGGCAGGTTGTAGATCCACATACCACCACCGTGAAAGTCTGGCAATTGGATCCGATTAGTGTCGCTAGTGTTACTATGGTTTCGAAAGCAACAGACATCGGATAAAAAAAGTGTAAACCAATTAGTTTCAATTTTAAAACCGAACCAAAATCGAAATTTTCAGTAAAATAAAAATAAAGTTGTTAACATTCAAAATGTATGATATACATATGAATCATATACCTTTGAAAATGAACGAATTTACTCCAAACATGAATTCTCAAAAGTTTTAACCCAAATAGCATCGCCACTCACAGCTGATGCATCGTCTGGTCTGTAGGTCGCGTGACGGCCTGCTGCGTGCTTTCGTTGAACCATATCTACTGTGTCAGTATTCAACCATCCCTTAACTGTTCCATCCACGGCCACTCCAGAGTATCGAACCCCGTAAACCTCCGCGCCAGCACCGCCTCCACCACCAGAGCACTACCACACCTTCGTCCCTTCAATGGAAATCAGTTTTATGTGCTAACGAAAGGGAAACCATAAATGTAACAAACTTTAACAAAAATTTAAATTAGGTATCAAATAAAACTTTAATATGTATGTATATGGTGCAAAATTATCAGTTTCATCAACTCAAAACATTAGACTACAGGAAGCTAGTTGGATAAGAAATCAATACGCCCATAGTTTGACAATATATTACAAAAAATCTAACCAAAAACAACTTTAAACCAAAAAATAATAATAATCTTTTCTTTTACAATCAAGGGAAATGGAGGGTAAATTTACAAAATCTAATCAAAACCAACACACTCCAAATCAGAAAACACAACAACCAAACTTACATCAGCAGCGACCTATTCGAGAATGGCGGCCAGATACACCAGAGCTTAAAGAGAGTATAGCCAAAGGTAATAACCTGCATAAAACTTGCTAATCAAAACCAGTTATCCAACCTGCATTACACTCCTTCCAATTGTAAACAATCCTCAAAAGATTAAAGAAAAATGGTTGAAAGTTATAAAGCCAAATAAACAGGAACTGGATGACATTTAAAGCAAAAATTTAAATACCTCTTCGATCAAGCTGGCTAATCTAAATGTGACTTTAACAAAGTATAGAAGAGTATAAATTGAGCTTAGAAGATTCCGGCAGGTTGTAGATCCACATATCAGCACCGTGAAAGTCTGGCAATTGGATACGATTAGTGTCTCTAGTGTTACTACTGGTATCGAAAGCAACAGACATCGGATAAAAAAAGCGTAAACCAATTAGTTTCAATTTTAAACCCCAACCGAACCAAAATAAAAAGTTAATACAAATTTATTACCTTTGATTCCTAACTTCTATAGCAGCCCCAGGATATTTAAGTGTAACAATGATCTATTCAAGATTTTCACGAATCATCTTTGTTGTATCAGCAGCTATATGGAAAGCATTGTTGCCTTCATCATCCTAAAAATGAATTGACACCAAGCAGCATGCGAGTTAGAGGCATTGAAACAAACAATATTACAATCGTTATGCAACTAAATCTGATTCTTAGTTGCTATTTGCTACTAATTTCAGCTTTAATAGAGAGAGATGGATACCTACATATTACAATTTGTTCATGCACATTTCAACATATAGTATGCACTTACACGTCTCTTTTTAAAAAACTATAATATATTCAAGCATAATGTTGGATCTGAGTTTGTTTCTGATTGTATTTTCGTTTGAAATTAAGATGGAAATGAAAGAGTTGTGCAGCGGAATTAAGATGAAAACAAACTTTGCATACAATCAAACGAGAGTAATACTTTAATCAAACATCTTTACACAATGAATCGAAAGATTGAATTTGTTTCAACAACGATTACAATGATTGATGAATGAATGCAAACTCCCCCTCAGCCAGAGCTCAATAGTTTGTTCGTGCAAAGAAGACGATGTGATGAACGAGCTAATAGAACAGTACAAAGTACTGAACTATTTATAGGCACTTGCAAACCACTGAGCATCTTTAGCTGACGTCACCATGAAAGTGACATCTAACCTCCTAAAAAACTCTAACCTCTGATCTATACAAACACTGATGTACTAACTACTGCTATTACATTTCATTTCATAAAAGACACTTAAACAGCTGCTGCATCCTTCCACTGCTGTGAACCCAGCAGTGCTTGTCCGGATCAGCGGTACTTGATTCAAGGCAGTAGATTGAATCAGCAGGGCTTTGGTCTTCCATCAGTCTTTGACATTGGCAGTAGATGCAAAGCAGCAGTTGTAGGTCAGCACTTAGTGAGATCAGCAGATAGGAGGTCAGCAGATATAAAACCACTTTCAAGGGGAGAGATTTGCATGAACTAACTGTAATCGTCTGCTTATTCTGGATCCACTGCTCTGATCCAGTTTTGGCTTTAATTATCTGTTCCTCTGATAGGGTTCAATCCCAACAATCTCCCCCTGGAACAAATAATGCCAAAACTCTTCATTATTTGTGGAAGACTTTATTGCCTCATCAACAGTTCCCTTATCTGACCTTTAAATTGTAATTCAAAGTCTAGGGCATCTGTGTCTTCATCATCCCTGCTAAGTGGAAGATCAAGGAGATCCTGCAAATCTTCAAGACTCAGGCCAAGAGCTTGTTCCCTTGATATTTTTTCCACTCCTCCACCAGACATGAGCAAAGTCAATACGCAGGTCTGTTTATCAGTTTCCCACTTTTGTATTTTTGAGCCTGGTGAGTTTCTTGGGAGATGTTTATTTGCAGAAGTATTTGGTGAGGCTGGCCTGTTCATAGCTGGCTGAGCAGCACTTGCAGATTGTTCCAATTCAAGATCTTCTTTTATCATTACTTCCGTGCCTGCTTTTACAATGGCATCTCCAGCTAATAGATCTTGAATTGTTTCCATGCTAAACTGGTTTTTGCTCCTTCTTTTGTAGATGGCAGCACCAGCTGGAGCAGTGGTTCTTTTGACTTGCAGCTTTGGTGGTCTTTTTGAGACCTCTGCTTTGGAATAGTCAGGCTTTTGTGGAACTCTTGGATCTTTCTTTCTAAGTTCCTCTAATCTTTTATAGGTTGCCCTGACTCTATCTTCTCCCCACTTTGTCACAGAGTTCTTTGACCCATAATCAGCTGCAATCAGCTCCTCTTTCATTCTCCTCAACTCTAACATCTTCTCAGCTTCAAATTGTTTGAATTTTTCAGGAGGAGTCTGCTTGACCTTATTTTTGATCATGTCTTGAATCCTGGCTGCTTCTTTTTCAAGCTCAGGAATGGTCCAGTTCTTGTACATGTACATGTGCTTCTCCCCCTTGTATTTCTTGTAGGTCATGATGTTTTCAATGTAGTCTTTTCTTAAGGACTCATCTGCCCTTTCTGAAATTTTCTGACATACATTTTTAGCAAAACGCTCCATAGCATTGACCTGTGAGAGTAAAAACTGATAGTTTTGTTGAAATTCTCTATCAGATTTCCCTTTTTTGTTTTTGATTGCAATATCCTCTGCTTGTTTGGCCTTGAGTTTCAAGTATTCTTCAATATTGTTAGGCCTGGGATAATTTGCAATTGATGGCAAACTCCTTTTGGCTGGGTCATCTTCATAATAAAAGGATTTGATTTCTTCTCTGACTGCAATGAGTTCCAGAGGAAATGAGACACCAGCAGGAGGTAATGGCTTTAAAATTTGAGCTGAAGAGAGAGGTATGGGCTTTGGAATAGTGACAAGTGACAGGGATTTTGAAGATGTTGGTGATGGAGATGTGTCATCATCTTTTAAAATTAGCCTTCTCCTTTTTGGTTTAGAAGAGACTGATGATGTTTGAGATGGAACAGTGGTAGTAGATTGAGTGACAGTGGTTTGTGTCTGACTAACAGCTGTTGAAACAACTGGTGTTTCAACTACTGTTGCCATTACAGCAGATATTATAACATCTGTTGTCTTCTGCTTTTTGTCAGCAGGTGGAAGTGGTGGTGAGATTGTTTTTGGTGGTGACAGTGGTGATGGTGATGTAGTAATTATGGTGTATGTTGTAGTAGTGTGTGTTGAAGTGGGAACAGATGTTGAAACCACTGAAGTACCAGCAATAGTTGATACAGCAGGAGTTACAACAGCTGTTTGAGTGGAGGTTTTATGCTGATGGCTTTTGGATGGTGGTTTTGGAGGCTTTGGAAATCTGGATGTGGTGGACTTAGGTTTTCTTTTTGTCTTCGGATTTTTAGAATCTTTAGAACCAGAACAACCCTGCTCATACAGCTCCATGAAAGCTCTTTTCTCCTCATTCCACCTTGAAACATCCTTTGCCATTCTATCTCTTTTTACACTTGCTACTCCTTCATCAAGTGCTTCTTGAGTAGCATCAACCTTCTTACTACCATCTGGCACATGAATTTTTCTGGTCATAGCATCCTTTTCAGGTTCAATGTATAGACCATCATCTATTCCTTTCTTCTTCCACTCCTGAATTTTCTCCCCCTTTTTGGCATTATCATCTGGGAGTTGATCAATGAAAAGTACTGTTGGAGGAGCAGTGCCAGTGGTTTGCAGGATCTGAGTTTTGAGAGCCTTTAAATCAGCCTGAGTGTTTTTGAACCTTGACTCCACTGCATTTCTCAGCTGTTGGACATGTTTCTCATGTTGCTGATCTGCTAATTGTGCTTGTTGATGGATAAAAGGTTGAAACAAGTTCCAGAGCTCATTTGTAGCAGGTGCCCTTTGTGGAGCAGGTGCTTGAGGTGGAATAGCAGTTGATTGTACCTTTTGTACTTGTAACACCTGTTGTAGCATATCTTTGAGTTCTGCAACAGAGTTATCAAGTTTTTCAATGCGATCCGTCAATTTCTGGTACTTTAAATCATCACCCAATTTAATGGGATCATCTGATTTCCCACTAGCGGTGGTTTTATCAGTGGTAGATGTAGGGAGTATGCTCCAAACATTAACCACTGATGCCCCTTTTTCTTGGTACTGGGGTCTTCTTCCTTCAACACTTGACAACCTTTTGATGTTGCCAGTAGGATAAAGTGGTTGGCAGAGGTGCTATAAAAGGAATTGCCTCCAAGGAAGTCTTATTAATGTAACCACTGTCCAAATGTAACCCAGTGGGTGTAACAATTGTAGTGGCTGCTTCACTTGGATTACCACCAAGAGTTACTTGTAACTCAAGGGGTCTAACCTCCTCAGGTTGTGTTGGTGGGTTAGCAAAGATTGATACAGCAGACCCAGTCAGTGGTTGAGGCATATTCTCATTGATAGGTGATTGAGAAGGACTGGTTAATGCCTGGTTCAAATCAATTGCATCCAACAGCAGTTTTGTTGGTGGGGGAGTTGTGGATGTGAAGGGTGGCTTAGAAAGTGGATTTGCCCCGGGTATTGAGCTGTGGATGATAGAAATGAGTGTTTCCAGAGCATCATGATGTGGAGACCCTATTTGTACAACCTGTTCTTTTTGTGAAGAAGCAGGAGGAGTTTCAGCTATGGGTTGAGATATTTGTACCAACTGCTGTGAGGAAGTAGCAGCAGTGGTTTCTTGTGACTTTTGTGTTGTCACTGGCAGAAGCTCTGGTATCTCATCCTCCAGAGATGCCTTTTTGATGGTTTTGGGGGGGGGGGGTTTGTGTTTTTCTTTTTGTTGGCTCTTTGGTGATTTTAGGTGTGGGTTTCAAAACAGTTGTGCTGCTGCTTTGATCACCTTGAGCAGTGGGCTCAGCAGCAGATACCTGAGGAGCAGTTGTAACTGCTAAAATCTGCTCAGGCACCTCTGCTTGTGTTTTGCAAGGTGCTAACATTCTTGAAAAAGTTTCAGTTGTTAAACTGGTTATTTGAGTAGAATCACCTTGGTTTATTACAGCTAAATCATCCTTACTGAATTTCTTTGAAAAATAGTAACTTAAAAACCTTGGAAACAGTAAGAATGATTTTGTTTCAACATTATTAACCAAATCTTTAAAAATTTCCCGAGAATAGTTAAAATTTTCTCCTTGAAGAATAGCATATCCCAGATTTTGAATCTTTAAAGGGATTTCGTTGAAAGAAGTGGTTTTATTTGAAACACATAGTAGGAGGGTATGAAATAAAAATCTGGTTGCAGAAGGAAAATAACCTTTTTCTAAGGTAATTTTCTTCATCATTGTGGCTTGATACCCTCTCTCAATGAAGTCAGTTTGCAACTCGTTTTTAGTGAAAGAGATTTTACCTTCTTGATCATCGAGTTGAAAGACCTCTGAAATGGATTGTGGCGTGATTTGGACAGCTTTACCCTTTATAGAAGAGTTTATGGTGGTTGCAGTGTCTCCTAGTTTTTCAAGGGTTGCATTCTTCCAGAACTCCCTTTGGGTCGCCAAATAGATTGGTGCATCGGCGGTGAACAAAGTTTTGTACTTTGATTTTGCCATGATATCAATGATAGAATTGAAAACATTTGTGGTTCCTGGTTTTGTGAGAAGACCCAGGAGATTGTGAGATGGTTTATGTGGAATTTCAGTGGAGATTGCCTTTTGAGAGGCTGTTTTCGAAGATGATTTAGAGGAGGGTTTTGAAGATGACTTCGATTTTGTCATTTTGAAGATGAATGATCGAAGAAATTTGTGAGAGATGAGAAGAAAAACTGCTTTGAGAAGAGAATTTTTAAGAATTCAATTCGACAGTAAAACCCTGTTTTGGTGGTGAGTGGGGGATTTTATAGGGAAGAAAGTGAATGCTGAGGTGGCAGCCGTTACAAAAGGTCTGACCAATATGTACTGCTCACGTGACAACCCCTGGTGAAAGTGAAGGATAGTACTTTTGTGAAAGTGACTGATGAAGGCAGTGGTATGAAAGCAGTGGATGATTTTCACTATCAGTGGATAGCATATAAGTGGATAAGACACTGCTTTTGAACAACAGAGTTTATCAAAGGAATGAGAGAGCAGGGGTTGACTTTCAGCAGTGGACAGACTTTTGAAGTAGAGCATACTTTTGAACAATCAGTGGTTAAATGGCAGACTTTTAAGGATTTTAATGAAAAATATCATTTTTAGCTATTTTTAAGGATGGAGTTTTGATTTTCTGAAAACATTTTGTTGCTTTTATTCATAGAAAAACAAGATGTTGCTTGTTATTCCATGTTCAACATCCCAATTCTAGAGACCAAGCTTTCAAAAGTGGCTGTATCAAGTGCTTTTGTGAGCACATCTGCCAGCTGATCTTTAGTTGGGACATGATGCAGAGAAATCAAACCTTTTTCATAGCAATCCCTCACAAAGTGATGTCTGATGTCGATGTGTTTGGTGGTTGAATGGGAAACTGGATTTTTGATGATATTTTCTGCTGCCTGGCTATCCAACATGAGTGGTGTCTTTAAGGCAGTGATACCAAAATCCAGTAACTGATTTTGAAGCCACAGGAGTTGGGCTGTACAGCTTGCAGCAGCAATGTATTCAGCTTCAGCAGTGGATGTTGAAACAGCTGCTTGCTTTTTGCTTTGCCATGAAACTAAGCAATCACCTAGAAACTGGCACCCTCCTGATGTGGACTTCCTTGTGGTGTGACATCCAGCAAAATCACTGTCTGAGAAACCTGAAAGCTTGATGTTCCCATTAGCTGGATACCAGATACCAAGTGTGGGAGCACCTTTTATGTATCTGAAGATCCTTTTTACAGCAATGAGATTTGATTTTCTGGGAGCTGATTGACTTCTTGCACAGACACATGTTGCAAACATGATGTCTGGTCTGGATGCAGTTAGGTACAATAAAGACCCAATCATGCTTCTATAGAGTGTTTGGTCAATCAGCTCATCCTTTTCATCAGACATGACCAGCTTATTTGTTGCCATGGGTGTGCTGCATGGTTTACAATCATTCATATCAAATTTGGTTAAAAGTTCTTTAGCATATTTGCTTTGATGAATGAAAGTTCCATTTTGCAATTGCTGGACTTGGAGACCAAGAAAGCATTGCAGCTCACCCATTGCACTCATTTCAAACTCTGCTGTCATGAGTTCTCTAAACTCTTCACACATTGAGTTACATGTGCTTCCAAAAATAATGTCATCTACATAAATCTGGACAATCATTAAATCCTCCCCTCTCCATTTTAAAAACAATGTTTTATCAATGGTACCTCTTTTGAAACCATTTGAGAGTAGGAAGTTGGAAAGAGTTTCATACCAGGCCCTTGGTGCTTGTTTCAGGCCATACAAGGCTTTGTTTAGCCTGTAGACATGATCTGGATAAAATGGATCCTCAAAACCTGGAGGTTGACAAACATATACCTCTTCTTGAATTGTACCATTGAGGAAAGCACTTTTGATATCCTTTTGAAACACCTTCATATTGTGGTTGACAGCAAAGGCCAGGAACAGTCTAATGGCTTCCAATCTTGCAACAGGGGCAAATGTTTCATCATAATCAATCCCCTCTTCCTGTCTGTAACCTTGAACCACAAGCCTGGCTTTATTCTTGACAACAATACCCCTTTCATCAGTTTTGTTCTTAAAGACCCACTTTGTGCCAATGGGACTAACCTCTTCTGGTAGTGGTACAAGCTCCCATACTTGTTGTCTTTTAAACTGTTGGAGCTCCTCTTGCATGGCTTCTACCCAGCTGTTGTCTTTCAGTGCCTCTTGGTACTTGACTGACTGATGGAGTGATAGAAAACCAGCAAAAAGACAAATGTTTTGGGTTTGGCTTCTTGTGAGCACCCCTTCATTTATGTTGCCAATAATTTGATCAGGTGGATGAGATCGCAAGAAGATTAAATCTCCTTGGTATGGTATGATGGCATTGGTTGGTGAAGGCTGCAAATGTGTATCATCTGAGCTAACCACTGCTGGGGACTTTGATGATCCAGCAGTGGCTTCAAAAGGTGGTGGAATAGGAGGTAATGAAGTGGACAACTGCTGACTTTTATCCACTGTTTGAGGACTTTTGTCAGCAGTGTTTGAGGATGTGGAAGCAGTGGTTGATGGGCTACTTTGGTCAACAACTGTTGAGGTAGCAGTGGTTGAGCTTTGACAACTGTTTTGAACAGCTGGTGCTTTTCCCTTTGTGGCAGACCTTTGAGGGATGATGATTTCATACCCATAGTCTGGTGTTGTATCCTCTGATGGTCCTGCACTGTTAGTCTTGACAGCAGTATTTTCAAAAGTAAATTTTTCAAGATCAAACAGATCTGCAGGGTTTGCTGGGATTTTCATTGATGAAAGTTCATTGAACTTAACATTCAAAGTCTCCTCCACTGCCTTGGTCCGTGTATTGAACACTTTGTAGGCCTTGGCAGTGGTTGAGTATCCCAGATGATAACCACAATCAATTTTGGCTGCAAATTTTGAAATGGAATCTTTTAAGTTCAAAATAAAGCATGGGCAGCCAAACACCTTGAAGTATGAAATCAGTGGTTTAATTTTATACAGAATTTCATAGGTAGTCTTTTTGTGCCTGGGGTTTATTAAAACTCTGTTCTGAACATAGCAAGCAGTGTTTACTGCCTCTGCCCAGAAAGTTAATGGCAAACCTGAATCTGCAAGCATGGTTCTGGCAGCCTCAATCAGAGTTCTGTTCTTCCTTTCCACTACCCCATTCTGCTCTGGTGTTCTAGGGATGCTGTACTGCCTTACAATCCCTTTCTTCACACAGAAGGCATCCAACTCCCTATTTTTGAATTCTGTGCCATTGTCACTCCTGAAGCTTTTCACTGGAAGGTCAAATTGCTTTTCAACCTGTGTTACAAAGTCTTGCAAAATGCCTGCAGTCTCATCTTTTGAGTGTAAAAAGAAAGTCCATGTAAACCTAGAAAAGTCATCAACAATAACCAAACAATATCTTTTCTTTTTGAGGCTCATGACTTGAACTGGGCCAAACAAATCCATGTGTAGCATTTGCAAACACTGGGTTGTTTTGGACTCTTCAATGGACTTGAAAGAACTTTTATGTTGTTTTCCTTTTAAACAGGAAATGCAATGTTCAGGGCATGAAAACAATTTTTGTGGTAGGCCTCTCACCAAACCATTTTTTGAAATTTCTGTGATTGTCTTAAGATTTGTGTGCCCCAGCCTTCTGTGCCAAAGTTCTGTCTCTTTGTTAGAGGCAGCTGAGAACAGACAGGCATCAGCTCTGGGACACTCTTTTGACATGTCAACAACATAAACATTGCCACTTCTTTGAGCAACAAGTTTAGTTTGACCAGTTTTGATTATTGCTTCAATCTTTTTGACCATTTCTGGTCCAACAATCCTACAACAGTCTTTTGTGAAGAATGACCCAAATCCCTTGTCACTCATTTGGGACACACTCAGAAGGTTTAATTTTAGATTGTCTATTAGATTGACATTTTCAAATTTTACATTTCCAGATTGCACTGTTCCAGACCCCAGAACTTTCCCTTTACTATTATTCCCAAAGGATATATCACCCCCTCCATGGATTTTAAAGTCTTTGAGGAGGGCTTTACATCCTGTCATGTGCCTGGAGCCTCCACTATCTACATACCAAAGACTATCAAAGCATGCAGAAGCTCCCTGCACATGAAGTAAACGGATTAGTTCATTAAGGTCTCCAAAGCCAACAAGGCTTTGGATGGGGTCTCAACAGTGTCTGGGATGGATGCAGAATGGTGGACAGTGGTTAGGTCAGGAGTTTGAACTGTTTTAGGACAGTGTTTCTCTAACCACTGTTGTGGGTCCTGACCAATCATCTGTTGGTAACCAAAAGGATGCCTGTTCACTTTGGGTTTAGAGGGCCTTTTGTAGGCCTCATAAACGTGAGGAATCCTTTGGTAAGACTGTTTTTCTCTGCCTTTTCTGAACTGATTGGCAGGGGGTGCATCAGTAACCTGAACATCTCTTTTGACAGATGTTTGGTTCAGCTGTTTTGTAACAGCTGTTTGAACTGGCACAAACAGTGGTTGTTTCTTGGTGAATTTGACAGATGTTGATGATGATGATGGACTCAAGGATGTTTTAGCAATGTACTCATTCTTTTTCACATCAAAGTTTTTGAGATACACACATGCTTGAGTTTTGTGGTTTGTTTTACCACAGACAATGCAACCTTCAGCTGAAACAATGACACTTGTTTTGTTTAAATCATAAGCTTTTAAGTGGAAACAATCTTTTGTTAGATGATTCCTTTTCTCACAGAATTCACAAAACAAGTTATCAATTTTTTCTTTCTTCTTTCTCTTTTCAGACTCCTTTGCAGCAGAGGTTTTAACCACTGCTGGGATGTCCTTGAGAGGTATGACTTTAGCTTTTGGAGCCTTGACACCATCAGTTGATGTAAAGTCCATTGGCTTGAAATTTTCAAGAATGTCACACTCATCAGACCATTTTGGTTTAAACTGATATTCTTCAAGTTCCTCAAAAGTAGAGGATTCCATTGGTCTGTCAAGTGTGATTTTGTTACCAAGTTTGTCAGTGATTTTCACTTCTTGGCCATTCTTGTTTGTGGGGATGAACTCAGTGGTTACATCAGTGGTTTGAACAGATTTTTCAAAAGCAGTGTTTTCATCATCATGTTTTCTATAGCCAACCCCAAATTTCACATTGCTTTTTCTCTGTTTTTCAAGCATAACCTCATATCCTCTACAGGATTCCACCCATCTTTCACAAGTAATCCGGGTGGATTCCAACTCCTTTTTGCAAACTTGGTATTTTTCTACGATAGTTTGAAGTTGGGTTTTGGTTATGCTTTGCTCTTCTTTTAAACAGCTGATCTCTTTTTCTTTTTCGGTCAATTTGTTTTTAAGTTCTTTTAAAGACTTTTCAAATTTAACCTCATCAGTCAAGATTTTATCCCGAAGGTTTTCATTCACCTCTTTAATGTTAGCAAAAGCAATTATGCAATTGTCATAACACAGTTTTTCAAGAACTTGAGGAGATACCTTGGCAGCTGCCATCATTGCACAATCACATTGATGATCCTCTTCATCAGCAGCTTTCACTTTCTTTTCACCAGCCTTTTCTTCTTTCTCTTCTTCTTTGTCCTCTTTGGACCATGGGTCTGTCAATGGTTCAATCAGGGTACCTAAACTTTCTCCCAACAGTAGTTCACCAGCCACAGCAGTAACCACTGCTTCAGTCACCTCTTCCACTGTTTCAAAGCTCTGCTGTTCCTCCTCAGTTTCAACCCCCTCCTGTATTGACTCTAATGCCATCAAACAAAACACATCATGTGAAGAATCATTAGAAGCATAGAGTGCAAAATTTTCATCACTAAGATCTTCAGGCATACTGCTCCAGTCAACAAACCCTTGAGTGAAAAAACTTTGTTGATCTGGTTGTGCTGCTGCTGGAGCAGTGGTTTGAACATATTGGATTTGTGGAACAGTAGTTTGGACATAGTGTACTGGCACAGGGGCAGCAGCATAGTGAGCAGTGTTCACTTGAGCTGCTGGGGTATACTGGGCATAGTGCACAGTGCTTTGGTTTTGAGGTCTAGGATTTGAGCTAGGATGAGTAATTATGGGACCAGTAGTTTGACTCCTACATTCCCTAGCGAAATGTCCCAACCTATTACACTTGTAGCACTTGATTTTCGATTTATCCAACCCTACCCTTAGATTCCCATGCAACCCTGGGAATTTTCGCCCTGTTCTTTTGTAAAATTTGCTAGTTCTAACACTTAGCAAAGCCAGTTGGTGCAGGATGTCCATTTCCTCTAAGTCAGTGGGATCGAAATGTTGTAAATCATTGAGTTCAAAGCTTAGATTATCTGACATCTGGTTTTCGTTTGCAGTGAATGCATAACTTGCAGAGTGAGGATCAGGGTTGTTAAAATTTGCACCAGCAGTTATGTCAATGAAGTGATCATAACCCTGATCCTTACCACTGCTCCCAGATTCTTCTTGACCCAGAAGAGCAGTATTACCGAAAGTGTAATCCTCGGTAGCTTTTCCTGACTCTTGTAACCTCCTTTTCTGGTTCAACTCCCTTTCGTAGGTCAGGAGTCGACCGTGGAGTTGGGTCAAGGTCAGATCCTTGCTTTTGAGTTGAGTTTGTAAAAGTGGTGTTAACAAGCCTCAGTTCACTGATGAGACAACTGAAACGCTCAAATTGTTGCGTTAGTGATTCACCTTTAACGTAGCAAAATGTTTCATACTGTTGGTTCAGGATTTCCCTGTTGTTTTCTATGACTTCTTCAGTCCCCCCAAACTGTTCCTTAAGTGCGTCCCATAATTCTTTGGCACTGTTACAGTGTAACAGTCCAGCATATATCTCATTGGGCAGCGCTGATGCTATGATGCTAAAAGCTTTAGCATCTAGTTCGATCTTTTGAAAGTCGGTTTCGGTATAATTTTCAACTGGTTTTGGAACGAACTTTTTAGCATCTTCAGCGCTTGGCACTGAAGGAACATGGGGACCGTAAATGACAGACCTCCAACAACCTGTGCTTTGTTGAGCAAGGATGTGACCCATCCTCCTCTGCCAGATGTTGTACTCATTTCTTTTTAGCGTAGGTGGTTTAAAAAGCGAGCCGATGTTGTTTTTATCATCTTGAGATTGTGACGTCATTCTTGTTGTTTTACAGACACTGAGAAATCAACTTTAATGGTGATTAATCCTTGCTCTATTTTTCAACGGACGAACAAACGATCAGTATCAACTGTTATGAGCTGAACTATTTACGTCAAAATGATTGTTAAATCAAATTTGACTGTCCAAGCTCTGATACCAATTGTTGGATCTGAGTTTGTTTCTGATTGTATTTTCGTTTGAAATTAAGATGGAAATGAAAGAGTTGTGCAGCGGAATTAAGATGAAAACAAACTTTGCATACAATCAAACGAGAGTAATACTTTAATAAAACATCTTTACACAATGAATCGAAAGATTGAATTTGTTTCAACAACGATTACAATGATTGATGAATGAATGCAAACTCCCCCTCAGCCAGAGCTCAGTAGTTTGTTCGTGCAAAGAAGACGATGTGATGAAAGAGCTAATAGAACAGTACAAAGTACTGAACTATTTATAGGCACTTGCAAACCACTGAGCATCTTTAGCTGACGTCACCATGAAAGTGACATCTAACCTCCTAACAAACTCTAACCTCTGATCTATACAAACACTGATGTACTAACTACTGCTATTACATTTCATTTCATAAAAGACACTTAAACAGCTGCTGCATCCTTCCACTGCTGTGAACCCAGCAGTGCTTGTCCGGATCAGCAGTACTTGATTCAAGGCAGTAGATTGAATCAGCAGGGCTTTGGTCTTCCATCAGTCTTTGACATTGGCAGTAGATGCAAAGCAGCAGTTGTAGGTCAGCACTTAGTGAGATCAGCAGATATAAAACCACTTTCAAGGGGAGAGATTTGCATGAACTAACTGTAATCGTCTGCTTATTCTGGATCCACTGCTCTGATCCAGTTTT
>JARYGA010030724.1:0-19784 GCA_030545235.1 Helianthus tuberosus
GAGCCATAATTTTTGCCCTGGAAATTTGGAGACACTACCTTTACGGTAGTAAGTTTACAATTTTCACCGATCATAAGAGTTTAAGATATGTTTTCAGGCAAAAGAAATTGAATATGAGACAAAGACGCTTGATGGAAATTCTTAGTGATTACGATTGTAGTATCCAGTATCATGCAGGAAAAGCAAACGTAGTAGCCGATGCTTTAAGTCGAAAATATCACGAAAAGCCAAAAAGAGTACGTTCTCTTAAATTAAATCTGCAGATAGATTTAAACGAGCAAATGTGAAAAGTACAAGTATCAGTAATCAAAGATGATACTGAAAAATTGAAAGGAATGATTAAGGAATTAGAACAAGGAACAGATGGAATTTGGAGATTCCATAAGAAAAGGATTTGGATACCTAAACTAGGAAACCTACGCCACCGAATATTAGAAGAAGCCCATAAGTCTAAGTATACGATACATCCTGGAAGTGATAAAATGTATCAAGACTTAAGTAAGAAGTTCTGGTGGATAGGAATGAAAAAGGATATAGCAGCTTATGTAGCCAAGTGTCTAACTTATTCACAGGTTAAAGCTGAACACCAGAAACCCTCGGGTTTGTTGCAGCAATTGGAAATGCATGTATGGAAATGGAAATTGATAACAATGAATTTTGTTACCAAATTACCCAAGACACGAAAAGGTAATAATACAATCTGGGTGATTGTAGATAGATTAACTAAATCTGCTCATTTCTTACCATTGAAGGAAACTTTCAGTGTGGAACAACTAACCAAGTTGTATGTAAATGAAATAGTTTCATTACATGGAATTCCTTTATCTATTGTGTCTGATATAGATAGCCGTTTTACTTCTCATTTTTGGACAAGTTTCCGAAAAACAATGGGAACCAAGCTAAATCTAAGCACCGCTTATCATCCTCAAATGGATGGACAAAGCGAAAGGACGATTCAGACAATGGAAGATATGCTTAGAGCTTGTGTAATTGATTTCGGAGGAAATTGGGACGATCATTTACCATTAATAGAGTTTTCTTAGAATAACAGCTATCATATCGGTATCAATGCTGCACCATTCGAAGCACTTTATGGACGAAAGTGCCGAACCCCAGTCTGTTGGGCAGAAATTGGAAAAAAAACAATTATCTGGACCAGAGATAGTGCAAGAGACAATAAACAAGATTATTCAAGTCAAGGAAAGACAAAAAGCAGCACACGATCGACAAAAGAATTATGCTGATAACATGCGAAAACCATTGGAATTTCAAGTAGGAGACAAGGTATTATTAAAGGTTTCTCCATGGAAGGGAGTGGTGAGATTCATAAAGAGGGGAAAGCTAAGCCCCAGGTATGTTGGACCCTTTGAGATTATTAAAAGAATAGGACCAATAGCTTATCAGCTATGACTGCCAGAGGAAATGACCGGAATACATGATGTATTTCATGTATGTAATCTCAAAAAGTGCTTAGCCGTTGAATCATTAGTAGTACCTCTTAAAGACATAGAGGTAAATGAAAAGCTTAAGTTTGTAGAGAAGCCTCAAGAATCTCAAACACAAGAGATTAGTTCTAGTCAAAGTGAAATGGGATTCCAAAAGAGGACCAGAGTACACATGGGAACTGGAATCAGAGATGCAGAGGAAATATCCACACCTGTTCCAGTAGACCTCGAGGACGAGTTCTAAAACAAAGTGGGGAGGATATAACAACACTTCCTAAAATATTTAGAATGTCCCTATATGTCCTAAAATATACCCCATATACAAGAAATCAGCCCTAACTACTTTAATTTTGCAAAAATAAAATAAAAACCAGAAATTAAGGGCGCTCGCGGGCCGCGAAGACTTAGTCTTTGGCTTACGCGGGCCGCGACAGCTAGACCACCCGACGAGCCCCTGAGCCGTCACGTGTCATAATCGTGGCGAGGCTAGTGGTCCAAATCAGCATAGCTAGGACCTACATACCCTAGGTCGCGGGCCGCGAAGACACTTGCGGTCTCTTTCGCGGGGCGCGAGGAAGTCGAATATCAGCACTATAAATAGAAGGCAACGGCTGTTCATTTCTGTCGTTCAAAATTCGTGATTCTCTCTCAATTTCTGTAGTGTAGACATTATACCCGGGCACTATACCCCATAATTAGCGAATGTCTACCTCGTTGTAAGTATTTTAACCCCCGATTACGTATTAGATACGCTGCCCGATTGAGCTAGTGCTCCGTAACGGCTGTCGAGGTTCTTCCCGACGTAGTCATTGGAGTTCTGTCTCGGGGAGGGTATAACTAATGTTAATATTGGGTTATTATACTAACGCGTGTGCATTGTTTAATTTATTAGATTATAACCAGGAAACCACAGGGAAAAATCTAAAATAGCAATGTGAGTAATCTCCTTTTTGTAAACCTTTTTGCAAACTCTTTTTTACAAAACCTCAATTTTTTTTACATTATAATTAACAGTGATTGAGTATTTGTAATTTTACAATTATCGTCGGTCTGTTGTGGTTTTGTATACAAAATTTGTTACTACACTGTAAGTAGTAACATGACTACAAGTCGGGTTGACAGTACCGTGGGTGGTAATTAAGGTAGAATGGTAAACAAATGTAATTGCTGGATTGCCCTCAATACTGTACCATGATAAAACTTGTTTTAATTAAATTGAGATTCACTCTTCAGTATTTTCCACTGAAAAAATATTTTTAAACGCGTTTCAGGCAACAAAATGTGAAAACCAATTAGAAGCCAGCTGGACAGCACTGAAGGCTTGGAAAAATGTGGCTATAAAAGTTACCTAAATAAAGAAAGATGTTTTATTCAATAAATTAGGGTTTATCCCTATAAACATGGTTGTAATGAAAAACTTGGGTTTTATCCCAATATATTTATTATTATAAAAATGTGGTGTTTTACTCAGATAAAATATTTCCTAACTACGATCCTGATGAAAATTCCGCTGCCAATTAATGATAAACACCGATACCACCATCTCTGAGTAGGCTGCGACTGCCCGCCTCCCGAGGTAGGGGTTGGGGGTTGCGACAGTCTTACAGAATCGGTTGCCAGTAACGTATATGAAACTCCTGATGGAACTAGGTACTGGACACCAACTGTCCCTCCCGGATTCAAATCATATGTTAAAGCTAGATTTAGTACTATAAAACAAACAATTGCAATGTGTGAGGAGTACGCACAACTAGCAGGATTTTGAACCCGTTTAGGTACTTCGCAGAAGGAAAACGTAGGCGATATAATGGTTACGAATCGGATATATGTTTTATGCTCTAACCAATAAACATAAATGTAAAGATAATATGGCTGATGTTGTTACACGTAACACATAGTAGCCAGCCTCACCCACCTCTTCCCAGAGGACCCGGGTTCGAATCCTGGCAGGTATATACCTCTAGGCTTTCGCTTCCGGTTGGGGATTAATCGCCAGGCAGCTTTGGGGCTAAGCTAGCTTGTGGAGTGGGATCACTCTAGCGGTTGGGAGGACTGTGCAATATCCCCCCCCCCCATAATAGTTATCCCATTCTAATCACAAATGTATGATTCAAAACTGTTGGTAACATAATATTAGTGTATTCTATATAATTCCCATACACTTTTTTATCATTGTTTTCTGATTGTTTTGGTTCCTATTTTATATTGTCCATATTTTAGATATGAAGTTGCGATATAATATTAGATATTAGACGTTACAAACGTCGAAGCATAACAATTCGACTTGAAATTTACACATGTGTACTTAGTACACACAAAAATGCACACATTTGTACTAAGTATATACAGACCAGTATGTCACACCCCAAAAAACGTCGCAGCGGAATATAAAACGTAGTGGTGACGGAAGCTGGTGCCCATTTCTATCTTGATGTGTGATGCATTATAGTGTTGGACATTATTACATAATTTAAAACGTAGATTGTAAACTTAGCGTCTCAAAACCTGACATAATCATGACAAAATAAAGTTATCCATTGATCCTTATGGATCTTATTACATTGTCCCAGAAAATTTAAAAGTCAGTCCAACATTATAAGTGATAAAACATGCATCAACAACCACAAGATACGCCATAATCCCTGAAGCCGAACTCAAGCACCTGTAGAACACTTTAAAATCAAGTGTCAACACAAAGGAAGGTGAGTTCACATATTCACATACAAACAATTTTATTCCAAGGAAAACTTTCTGATTAGGTGTTTATTTGAAAACATCCACATAAATTTTAGAAAGTCCATTTTACTTCCTTAATAAAATCCATGGGCCTTCCGTCGGTTCATCGATCCGACAACAGTAATATTGCCCAGGTTTTGTATATTAAATTATTGCGTCAATTTTCAGACTCGTATGTTAGCTAGACGATACGAACTATATATTAACCATGCAGGGATAATCAATGCTAGACAATAAACAGAATATCAATTCGTCGTTTGACTTGACACGGTGCGACCGGTCACGACGGGGTTATCAACCCGATAGATCTACCAACAATTCCTCGGGTGCAATACTTAAATGATTAAACGACATCGTGGGCGCAGGGTCCTCTTGAAGGACAATATGATGTCTGCCTCACGTACAATATATATATATATATATATATATCCTAATAATATGACAATTTAATACACGATGTTGTACTAATCCCCTGAATCTCTATCATTCGAGACCCAGGCCGGCATCCGTCCCAACTATACGGTCATGTTTCGCCAAGGAAATACCGTATCATCCCAATGTCCAACATTTATTTATCAAAAATGTTTTTACTTCGAAACGTATGACTTGTCAAATTTCATATATTTTCATCGAAAATATATATTTTATATTAAAAGGTATGTTTTATTTCAAAAACATTATTAAACCCTTTTATTAGCATGTTCTACCCCCAAAATATATACAAAGCAGTAAAAAGAGGGGTTTAGTGACACTCACCTTTGGGTGCGTATTTTAATAGCGCAATCCCAGAGATTGATTTTCTAAACGTCCTAATATAGGAACGATTCTAAATAAATATACATAACACAAAAATCCTAAGTTTCTCCGTTTCTTAGAATTATCACATAACTTTGAGATTTTCTCGAAAATTTATCATTTTTGTATTATGTTGGCATGTTAATATATATATATATATATATATATATATGAGTCCATATATATATATATATTTTTTTATGATTTTGCGACTTGAAAGATTTTATTGGTGACCATTATTGTGTAAATCCGTTAACTCTCCCGTTTATACGCAATATATCTACGGTTTGCGCGTCGTAATATATATATATATATATATATATATACATAAATGTTCATATAATTTAACACCGAGACACGCGAAATCTTGTTAACTTATCTATTTTGTCATTTTCAAAGCAAATACACATAAAGCATCTCGTAAGTACCAAATTTCATGCTCGACAAACAAGTTACACATTTAACGCGATTTTCACCGTTTCTACCGCACAAAACGTACAAGCATACATGCGTAAGCTAGATTTCTAACATCATGTTAAAAAATTAACATATTTTCATATTCTTATGTTTAAATCACTTAACACATTTTTCCACATAAAGTTTACCCAAAAATTTACTCATACTCGTGTATACTGAAAAATGCGTATTTTTGTGATCCGGTAACGTTTTCGGGCGTCGGAAGTCACGTATGATCAACCAAACACCAAGTAAAATTAAAATTAGTTAAAATACTTATTTTTAAACTAAAAATATCAGTTTACTTACTGATCTAAATCAGTTTTATAAAAATCACTCGAAAAGCCGTTTTTTGACCGTTTTAACGCATAGTTTTGCGTTAAACGTTACTATAATCATCCCAACTCGAAAAGACTTGATATTTTAACACAATACATGTTATTTACTGATTAAAATAGTGGTTATAATCATATTAGTGCAGTTTTTGTGCAAGTCACATAAATCATGCGATTTCACGTATTTTACAAATTTTAATGCACCAAGTACAACATGCAAACTAGCAAACATTAGGACAAAGTTATATGTCACTAAACACTTTAAAATAACTTTATTTTAGTGTTTATAATCTGCTCAAAACTGATTTTTACTAAATCATACACAAAACACATTATTTCACCTATTTTACAAGTTTCTAAGCCTCACGTATAACATGCAAAACTAGTAAACCTTATGACAAAGTTTTATATCATTAAATACTTCAAAATAACCATATTTTAGTGTTTATAATCTGATAAAATATCATTTTTATCAAATCATGTTCAAATCATCATTTCATGCTTTCATATCACCATGCATGTTCATGTATGTGCATCTAATGCACTCATACAACATTAACATCATTACTTATGATCTAATTTATATTCATCATGCATTTAACTCATATTCAAATATTCAAGAACATTCGAATCTTCCTATGATCATTATCAAATCATCACTTTTCATATAAACTCATTTCAAATAAAAAAAGCTTTCATATGACACCTTTTAAACATGCATGCATTCATCTTTTTGATTTTTATCAGTCAAGAACATCAAGAAAATTAAAACTCAAACTCCATATACATATATTTATATACACATACGGCCACACATATACATACTAGTTTATCCATTTTATTTTCTTTGAAAACCCATTTGTTTAAGAATTCAAGTTTGTGAAATATTCTAAGATTCAAGAGAAACCTTTCACTATTATTTTCAACACTAAGAATCAAGAATACTTTTAAAAAGAATAGTTTTATACCCTCAAGATTCAAGTGGGTTTTTGACAAGATTTTGATGTTATGTAGCTTGTTTCACCTTGAAAAGACCTTTGGATCTTCAAAATAACTTGGGAACACCTTGGATTTAATTTAGTTCTTGCAAGAACATCAAACATTTCGAAAATATGGAAGTGGTAAGGGGATTTTCGGCTGAATTATAGTAGAGAGAAAGAGATGAAGTTGTTTTGAGACATGTTCCTTGGTTTTATCAAGTTTTGAGATGATTAGAGCATATAGATAAGAGTGCACCTATCTTTCAACCAATGCATGGAAGAGAGAAGAGAGAGAGTGTGTGTGTTTTAATGGCTGCCACCTCTTTCTCTTTATATATACTACATGTATATACACACACATATATATGCATATATGTAAACTAGTATTAAAACAGGTATTATACTGGATACCGGGTATTTTATCTAGCATTTTAACCCGTTTTAATGCGTTTTAAATTATTTTTAACACTCTATAAAAATAAACTCACCAAAATATTATTGAACAATATTTTGTTTTCCGGGACTGGCGACGTTGCCTGTATTTAGCAGTATGCGCGCTGTGCTGCGCGGTATGCGCTTAAAATCGCAAAAAAAAAAGATTTAAGCGGTTTTATTTATTTTTATGATTCTATAGTAATAAACTCATCAAATTATTATTAAAATGATTATTAGTTGCCTTGACAGGCAGTGTTGACAGTATTTTGTCGGTAGACGCGCTGCATTGCGCGGTACGTGCTTAAACTCGAAAAATAGAGTTTCTTAGCGTTTTAATTTATTTTTCCTCACGAATAGGATTAAAATTATTATTATAATCATAATAGACTATTTTTAGGATTTTAACACTGATCGGGTGGTCACCGACGTTCGTTTCGCATTTTAACCGTTACGCGATAAACGTTTTCTTATCGTTGCCAACATAATTTTACCAAAGTTTAAATTTACCAACTCATTTGTAACACCTCGAAAATCCGTGTTCAATGAAATAACGACACGTGTCATGTATGACAAAAACGTTATAAACCCGGGTATAATTAAAGATGTATGGCAGGATTTAAAAGTATCGTCATGTTAATTTTTACCTCTGAAAGACCTCGTTATGAATCCCAAGACCCTAACATATATTACACACATCTAATATACCTTCAATCCAATGAATTGTTGACAATAATTGAATTCAAAAGTGCAAGATAGGATCCTATGGAATTTCTACGGTAAACCTTCGTTTATAGCACTTTCAAAAGAATCCAAGTAAACATATCAAAGTGGTGGGGTATATAACTGTTCAAGGCACATTTTAGAGGCCCCTTACTGAAAAATAGTGACCCAAATTCGGAATATATGGTTGCCCCTTCGAATGCCTGAAAGAACAAGATTTTTGCTTCTGGTCGAGGTCTTGCGCACCGCAAGACAATCCCCTTACGGTGCGTAAGGGGTTGCCAGCGACAGAAAGTTGGCTCTTTGCTGTTATGCGCATGAAACTGACCTTTAAACGATTTTCCTCATATTTGGACGACCCCTAAGTGACTCCTAGACCCTTAGGGACATGTGTTATTGATCAGGAACCATTGGTAGTGTTGTGTGTCAACAATCCATGGTGATTAAAGCACTATAAAAGGCCATGATGTTGCAACCATTTTCTCACACCTTCCATCTGCACTTTGGAACATTTTTGGAGCTCAAGACTTCTCTCTAAGCTTCACAAATCGTGCATAGGACTTCAGTAAGTATGCTTAACCTTTCTTAGTTAAGTTTTTGCTTAGTTTTAGCTTAAAAGTCAAACCGTCGTAATTAACGGTTGACTTAGCGATAAATCATTGTTGGTTCAGTGATTAGTCGAATTGAAAGTAGTTATAAGTTGGTAATTATGTGGGCAATAAACCCTTAAAAGGGTTCCCTCTGATTCCCACTCTAACTAAGTCAAATGTCGGGTCAAACTTGTTATTAAAAAGTCAACAGAATGCTTATTTTCTAATTTATGCATAATTAGCAATGTAGAACACATACAACCTGTTTGATCATTAATATAACTTGGTAATTAGTGTAAGAACATGTCTAAACATGTTCAACCCGACAATTTTCTGTTTAGACCCGGTTCGGAACCGAAAGTCGTAAAGCTTTGACTTTTGCTTTGACTTCAGTTCTGACCCGTTTAGGCATGTTTTAGAAATGCCTTAGAGCTTTAATTGGACTAGGTTACATACTAGTATAACCCTCTGTGATTATACACCTTGGTTCATTAGTTATCCAATTAATATGCATGATTCCGTTAATTGCTCATGTGTTGACCGTTATGCCCTTTTCACATTAAAGCGTGATTTTTGCAAATGTAAAAGAGTAGAAACTTTAGTTACTGATATATAAACTTGCACCCAAAATTTAACATCAGTTGGAGGTGTAGATTGAGAGTTATGCTCATTAGCGTAATTAGAAGCTTCTTTAGCGATTAAACGGCGTAATTAGCGTATAGCCTAATTAAACATACTTTTTGATATCAAACTCTTTACCCACTGATCTAATATATTATTTTGGGATTTTTGAAGATTTTTAATTAATTTTAGAATGAGCATAACTTATAGTCATAGGCTTAATCCGGTAATTGTCGGTTTTGCCCTTACGGGCTATAAAATGAGTTTTACATATCTAATCGACTCCAAACCTTTTGCTACTGATTTTAAATGATAATTAAATTATTTTAAGCCTTCTGGAATAATAAAAATATCAGCTTTATGTATCGAACCCAGAAATGGCTTCTAATCGCCTTATTAAGCGTTTTTAACGCATAGTATGTACTAAGACTATTTTAAACATACGAGGGTTGATACCTACTGATATTTTAGGTAAATTATAATATTTTAACAGTAAGCAAAAGTTTTTTAACTCAGACTTCAGTTTTGAGCTTTTCGGCTTATGTGAGATTACCAAAATGCCCCTACGGCGCATAGATTGGTTATAATTGATAAATTTCACATATATACTTTAACCTACTGTTATAACTTATCAAATTAAGTATTTTTGCTGATTATATCAGACCTGTAACTCAGGATAATACTTAAACTCTTTTATAACCTTGAAAATGACCAAACTACCCCTACGGGGCATAGTTTGTGTTTAAATTCGTTTCGGGCATAATAAAAGACATCTTACTGAGGTCACAACATATTAGAAGCATATTAACTTCGGAAACCTGTATATGGCTCTTACGGATACCCGTTACACTTATTACGCGTTCGGTTCGGTTTATGTAACTAGTTTGCATAAATTAGCCGAAACGGGTCAAACCTTATCGGTTTTATCTCAAAATCCAGAATGTGTATGAAATACCCATATTAGACAAGTCTTCAAACTTGTCGGGTCTAAATCACATTCTATCCGGTCTTCGCTTAATCGTGCGTATGAACCGTATCTTTGAAACTAACCGGTCTAAGCTTAAGCTTAACTAAAGACCCGTTAGGATTCTAATAGGTTATTATAAACCTTCGTTCCAGATTAGGAGGACCAGTAAAAGCTACTTGCATTTGCTTATTGTGATTATTACTTTGCTCAGGTAAATACTTTTAACTTATTTTCCCTATACGGGCTTGGGTTACGGTATATAAAATACCGCTTGGTCGGGCATCAAATCTTCCATCGTTTGGTCGTTAATTGAATAATTTGATCGGCCCGTTTAAATTGTTTTGTTTACTTAAAGCCTTTGGGGGGTTAATGACCATGTCCCGGATATCCTTGGCATTATTTTATGAAATGGCCACGACCTAAGCGCGGAGTGTAGGCGTACACTCGTCAGTGCATAAATAGTTGATGTGGTGTGTCTATTGATCTTTAACCCGGCACGATCTGGGCTACTGAACGCTTATCGCACCATTCTTTTGGTGACCCTACACCTGTTTTTAGGGGCCGGTTTAACCCGGCAAATTACATACCAGAACCCGTGGGTTTTAACCCACTGGGGCCGGAGGATCATTTCTCCGGCGATCATGCGGAAGATATGGACGAGGACACCGATCCAGTCGAGCCCGCAAACCGGAACTCCGAACCATCCTATCGAGGTCTCAGATGGTTCATCTTTTCACGGATCACCCTACCATGGTCCGGACAGTTACCAGGCGCGATTTAACCAGCACGAGTGGTATTTTACACCCTCGCATCATTCGTCGCCTCACCAGCAGCAGCAGGATCCCTCTGAGGATTCACGGTTTGTGGCAGTCACGCCACCGCCTCCACCGCCACCAGTTCAGCCGGCACCTCCATAACCGCCGAGGCGTAGGAGAACTGGAGCGCAGATGTCCGCGCGAGGTGGAGACTTTCATTTTAGCTCTCCTCGACAATCAAGTGGCAGTCATTATCCGCCACTTCAAGAAGATCCACAAATGAGTGGACCTTCAAACCCCGTTGCACCGCAACCACCACCAATAGGTTTTGATAACCCGATTCCAGCATACACGGGTTTGATGGCGTACAACCCGTTTGAGCAGCCAGCTCACACCAACTACGGTTACGCTGAAGCCGACCCTTACTTGGTAGCGGCCAATTACAACGCTTTTAACCCGGAAGGACCATATGGAGCTCCTTGGGGAGTAGGGTACCCAACTCATGGGTACCAGATACCTGCCAGACCTATAATACGGACCCAATCGCAGCCGCCACAGTTTTCTCCCCCAGAACGGGAGGAAATTCTTCAGAGACTGGACCAGGTCGAGCGAGACTTTCACCGAGATCGCAGGGAGCGACAAAGTTTCTTCCAAGGATTGACAAGCCTAATAAAAGGGAAGAGCAAGAAGGACCATTGAATCCTTCCACTGTTGTTGTAATTTTCCTTGTATCATTGAGCCCCTGCGTGGGCCTGTCTTGCTGTATTAGCCCCTGTGTGGGTATGTATGTATGTTTGTTTTGACCCCTGCGTGGGTCTATCTTTCTGTTAACCCCTACGAGGGTATGTTACTTGTTTAAGTCCCTGCGTGGACTAGTATGTTGCTTGACCCCTGCGTGGGTAACTTGTTTGTCTAAAAAGTCCCGTTTAGGGCGACGTGTAACCTATTGATAATTAATGGAATGTTTAATTTATAAATTTCATTTTTTCCATTATATGCATAAATATTATATATGAAATAAATAAAACAAAATCATTCTTTTTAATAATGATCTGCCTATTAAATATTGAATAAGAATCTTAAGAGTGAAACCTAGCCTGAGTGTCATTGTAAAAACCTGGCCAAAATGGTAAGACCTGTTTAAAAGATTCAAACCCCTGTTAACATCTGTAAACATGTTAACACGCCTGGCAGATGTGATTCGTTAAAAATCACACACGTCATTCTTATATAAGGATTCTTCAAAAGATTCCTAACCCAACTTAATGATCTCTGAATCATGGGTTTAAATCATCAATTAAGATGATCATATTTTGACCATACATTGGTAATATAGTGCCTACGGGCCTTGCTCATTTCTACATGAGCCAAAAGACAGTGGTAGCGATGACTCCCTGTCCGAAAAAGGTAATGAACTATGTTCAAACTTTAAAAACCTTGATTCTCTGAAATCATAGCTTATAATTTAAAAAATTGTCCTTGTGACTAGGCCTTATGTGCTAATATATATTGTTATTTTTTCTAATTAGGATAAATTATAATAGAAATCCTAAATAAATGTGATTAATAAATTAACCAAATATGGTCTCTGTTTACCATGGTTAATGAATTACCCTAAGGGGCAATTCCATAATAAACTCCCAAATAAACTATTGTCCTTGTTTTCTGTAACAGTTCAATTAAAATGGCTGACTCGAATGAAATAAATAGTCACCTAGTGGAGAATAATGATAACACCCGAATTAATCTAACGGGTGCTGAATTGAAAGCGTTGGTAGACGACGTAGTTACAAAGGCCTTGGAGCGGCAGTACGAAGAGTATAGTGGGACTCGAAGTAGGACCCTATCTACACCGCATTCGAAGCCACCTTCCAAGAAGGAAGAACTGAAGAAAGATGATGATCGACTCTCCTCAAACCACCACAGTGCTCCATCTCAACAGGTTGTACTAAATCAAGAACCCCTTAACAAGGGTTGCTCCAATAAATACTTCGTTTCCTGCAAACCCAGGGATTTCACTGGGGAAAAAGGAGCCATTGACTGCATGACGTGGTTAGATGAGATGGACACAGTTGTGGATATCAGCGGATGCGATGAGAGGGATGTGGTCAAGTTTGTGTCGCAATCATTTAAAGGCGAGGCCTTAGCCTGGTGGAGATCACTGATTCAAGCCACTGGGAAAATCCCATTGTACAACATGTCATGGGAACAATTTGTTGCCCTCATCAGGGAAAATTACTGCCCTCAGCATGAGGTGGAGAAGATACAGTCTGATTTTCTATCGTTGGTAATGACAAACCTTGACTATCAAGCTTACCTCACGAGCTTCAACATAATGTCCCGGTTGGTTCCGTATCTGGTGACCCCAGAACCAAAAAGAATAGCTCGTTTTATCGGTGGTTTAGCCCCCGAGATAAAGGCAAGCGTGAAGGCATCTCGGCCACCTACTTTCAGATCAGTAGCTGACATATCTTTGTCCCTCACTCTGGATGCGGTCAGACAAAGATCGCTGAGGAACAAAGATGCTAAGAAGAGAAAACGTGAAGATGATAATTCACGGAGGTCAAACAAGAAGCACCGAGGAAACGGTGACAACAAGAGGGGGTTTGAGTCAAGGAAAGATGGGCATCAGTCTGGTGAAAAGCCCAAGTGCAAGATTTGCAAGAAACAGCACTTTGGAAAGTGCAGAGTTGAATCAAACTCGCAAACTCAATCAAGAACGTTTGCTTACGGGATATGCAAGTCCAAGGAACACAAGACCTTGGATTGCAAAAAGCTGAAAGACGCAACGTGCTACCGTTGCAATGAAAAGGGGCACATTAAGACCAACTACCCGAAATATGCAAAGAAAGACGACAAAGGAAAGAAGACAAATGCTAGAGTCTTTAGAATGGATGCAAAGGAAGCGGTTCTAGACGACAACGTGATTACAGGTACTTTCCTTGTAAATGATGTCTATGCAAGAGTACTTTTTGATTCAGGCGCTGATAAGTCTTTCGTAGATAATAAGTTTTGCAAATTGCTGAATTTACCTGTCAAAACCTTTAGTGTGGATTATGAGGTGGAGTTAGCAGATGGCACCATAGAAACCGTCTCAACTGTGTTAGATGGATGTGTTATATCCATTAAGAACCACTCTTTTCCTCTGTCCCTACTTCCCTTTAAGTTAGCCGGTTTTGACATAGTTTTGGGTATGGACTGGTTATCTCATAACCAGGCCCAGATTGTCTGCAATAGAAAACAAGTGATGATCAAGACTCCATCTGGCGAATCAATTACCATTCAGGGAGATACCCGGTATGGATTGCCTGAGCAAGTGACTATGCTCAAGGCCTCTAAGTGCTTAAAGAAGGGTTGTGTCATCTACATGGCACAAGTGACTATGGATGAGCCAAAACCTAAGATGGAATACATTCCCGTCATTTCTGAATACCCTGAAGTTTTCCTGAAGAATTACCTGGCTTACCACCAGATAGGCAAGTGGAATTCAGAATTGACATCATCCCCGGAGCAGCGCCTGTTACTAGAGCACCTTATAGGTTGGCACCAACGGAGATGAAGGAATTGAGGACACAGCTAGATGAATTGTTAGCTAAAGGTTTCATTAAACCTAGTTCGTCTCCTTGGGGAGCACCAGTCTTGTTTGTCAAGAAGAAGGATGGATCGATGCGTCTGTGCATCGATTATCGTGAGCTTAATAAAGTCACGATAAAGAATAGGTATCCTTTGCCCAGGATCGACGATTTGTTCGATCAATTACAAGGGGCAAGTTATTTCTCGAAGATTGACTTGAGGTCAGGCTACCACCAACTGAAGGTTAGAGATGAAGACGTACACAAAACTGCATTTAGGACTCGTTATGGTCATTACGAGTTCCTAGTGATGCCTTTTGGGCTCACTAATGCACCTGCCACGTACATGGATCTCATGAATCGCGTTTGCAAGCCTTACTTAGATAAATTTGTCATCGTTTTCATCGATGACATTCTCATTTACTCGAAGAACCAAACTGACCATGAGAAACACCTTCGCTATATTCTTAAGCTTCTACTTCACGAGAAACTCTACGCCAAATTTTCCAAGTGTGAGTTTTGGCTACGAGAAGTCCAATTCCTTGGACATGTGGTTAGTGAGCGTGGTATCCAAGTGGATCCCGCTAAGGTGGAAGCTGTTATGAACTGGCAAGAGCCAAAGACGCCTACGGAGATTCGTAGCTTTCTAGGCTTAGCAGGATATTATAGGCGCTTCATTGAAAATTTTTCAAGGATTGCTGCACCCCTAACTTCCTTGACTAGGAAGAAGGTTAAGTTCAACTGGGGACCGAAGCAACAAGAATCCTTTGATATCCTGAAGCAAAAGTTGCGCAATGCTCCTGTACTAACATTGCCTGAAGGTACCGAAGAATTCGTAGTTTATTGTGATGCATCACACACTGGCATGGGGTGTGTGCTTATGCAAAAAGACAAGGTTATTGCCTATGCTTCAAGATAGTTAAAGGTGCATGAAAAGAATTACACCACCCATGACTTAGAGTTGGGTGCCGTTGTATTTGCACTGAAGCTTTGGAGGCATTATTTATATGGAATCAAGTGTGTGATCTATTCTGATCACAAGAGCCTCCAGCACCTATTTAATCAGAAGGATTTAAACATGAGGCAGCGCCGATGGATGGAGACTTTAAATGATTACGATTGTGAAATCAGATACCATCCCGGCAAGGCGAATGTAGTCGCCGATGCCTTGAGCAGAAAGGAAAGGGTCAAACCCATCCGAATCAATGCCAAGAGCATTGAAATAAAGAACAGTTTGAATGAAAGGTTGTTAGCTGCAAAGAAGGAAGCTGTGTTGGAAGCTAACTATCCTAACGAAAAGCTAGGAGTAACTGAGGATCAGTTATCTCTTTGCAAGGATGGAATTCTTAGATTGAATGGACGAATATGGGTTCCAATTTATGGAGGACTTCGGGATGTTATCCTCCAGGAAGCCCATAGTTCCAAATATTCTATTCATCCTGGAGCTGATAAGATGTACCAGGATCTAAGGGCAAATTATTGGTGGATAGGCTTGAAAAAGTCTGTAGCTGCCTATGTAGCTAAATGCTTGACGTGTGCGCAAGTCAAAGCAGAACATCAGAAACCGTCAGGTTTGCTACAACAGCCTGAACTTGCCACTTGGAAGTGGGAAATGGTAACTATGGATTTTATCACCAAGTTACGTAAGAGAAGGAAAGGAAACGATACCATTTGGGTGATCGTAGACAGACTGACTAAGTCAGCACATTTCCTACCCATTAAAGAGACTTACAGCTCCGACATGTTAGCCCAGTTGTACGTGGATAAGATTGTAGCCTTACATGGCATACCTGTGTCTATTATCTCTGACAGAGATACTAGATACACGTCACATTTTTGGAAAAGTTTCCAGCAATCTTTGGGCACGCGTTTGAATTTTAGTACGGCTTACCATCCTCAGACGGACGGTCAGAGTGAGCGTACTATTCAAACTTTGGAAGACATGCTTCGAGCATGCGTGATTGATTTAGGTGGTAGTTGGGATAACCACCTGTCGTTAATCGAATTCTCCTACAACAATAGCTACTATACCAGCATTAAGGCTGCGCCTTTCGAGGCCTTATACGGTAGAAAGTGTAGAACGCCCGTTTGTTGGGCGGAAGTTGGACATGTCTAATTATCAGGACCAGAGATAGTCTTTGAAACGACGGACAAGATTGTCCAGATTCGTGACCGTCTCAAAGCTGCCCGAGATAGGCAGAAGAGTTATGCAGATCCAAAGCGTAAACCTATGAAATTTGAAGTAGGTGATAAAGTGTTGCTTAAAATATCACCCTGGAAAGGAGTGATGCGATTTGGCAAGAAAGGTAAGTTAAGCCCGAGATACATAGGACCATTCGAGGTCATCGAATGTGTCGGATCAGTGGCTTACAAGTTAAATTTACCTGAAGAGCTCAGTGGTATTCATAACGTATTCCACGTCTGCAATCTGAAGAAATGCCTAGCTGATGAATCGCTGGTCATACCACATACAGATGTGCATATAGATGAGAGCTTGAAATTTATGGAAAAACCATTGTCGATTGAAGATCGACAGGTTAAGAAGCTTCGAAGGAAGCATGTGCCTATTGTAAAGGTAAAATGGGATGCCCGTAGAGGTCCCGAATACACGTGGGAGGTTGAGTCCACGATGAAAGAAAAGTACCCTTATTTATTTCAGTAAATATCGAGGTCGAGATTTCTTTTAAGGGGGTGAGGATGTAACACCTCAAAAATCCGTGTTCAATGAAATAACAACACGTGTCATGTATGACAAAACGTTATAAACCCGGTATAATTAAAGATGTATGGCAGGATTTAAAAGTATTGTCATGTTAATTTTTACCTCTGAACGACCTCGTTATGAATCCCAAGACCCTAACATATATTACACACATCTAATATACCTTCAATCCAGTGAATTGTTGAAAATAATTGAATTCAAAAGTGCAAGATAGGATCCTATGGAATTTCTACGGTAAACCTTCGTTTATAGCACTTCCAAAAGAATCCAAGTAAACATATCAAAGTGGTGGGGTATATAACTGTTCAAGGCACATTTTAGAGGCCCCTTACTGAAAACTAATGACCCAAATTCGGAATATATGGTTGCCCCTTCGAATGCCTGAAAGAACAAGATTTTTGCTTCTGGTCGAGGTCTTGCGCACCGCAAGACAATCCCCTTTCGGTGCGTAAGGGGTTGCCAGCGACAGAAAGTTGGCTGTTTGCTGTTATGCGCATGAAACTGACCTTTAAACGATTTTCCTCATATTTGGACGACCCCTAAGTGACTCCTAGACCCTTAGGGACATGTGTTATTGATCAGGAACCATTGGTAGTGTTGTGTGTCAACAATCCATGGTGATTAAAGCACTATAAAAGGCCATGATGTTGCAACCATTTTCTCACACCTTCCATCTGCACTTTGGAACATTTCTGGAGCTCAAGACTTCTCTCTAAGCTTCACAAATCGTGCATAGGACTTCAGTAAGTATGCTTAACCTTTCTTAGTTAAGTTTTTGCTTAGTTTTAGCTTAAAAGTCAAACCGTCGTAATTAACGGTTGACTTAGCGATAAATCATTGTTGGTTCAGTGATTAGTCGAATTGAAAGTAGTTATAAGTTGGTAATTATGTGGGCAATAAACCCTTAAAAGGGTTCCCTCTGATTCCCACTCTAACTAGGTCAAATGTCGGGTCAAACTTGTTATTAAAAAGTCAACAGAATGCTTATTTTCTAATTTATGCATAATTAGCAATGTAGAACACATACAACCTGTTTGATCATTAATATAACTTGGTAATTAGTGTAAGGACATGTCTAAACATGTTCAACCCGACAATTTTCTGTTTAGACGTGGTTCGGAACCGAAAGTCGTAATGCTTTGACTTTTGCTTTGACTTCAGTTCTGACCCGTTTAGGCATGTTTTAGAAATGCCTTAGAGCTTTAATTGGACTAGGTTACATACTAGTATAACCCTCTGTGATTTTACACCTTGGTTCATTAGTTATCCAATTAATATGCATGATTCCATTAATTGCTCATATGTTGACCGTTATGCCCTTTTCACATTAACGCGTGATTTTTGCAAATGTAAAAGAGTAGAAACTTTAGTTACTGATATATAAACTTGCACCCAAAATTTGACATCAGTTGGAGGTGTAGATTGAGAGTTATGCTCATTAGCGTAATTAGAAGCTTCTTTAGAGATTAAACGGCGTAATTAGCGTATAGCCTAATTAAACATACTTTTTGATATCAAACTCTTTACCCATTGATCTAATATATTATTTTGGGATTTTTGAAGATTTTTAATTAATTTTAGACTGAGCATAACTTATAGTCATAGGCTTAATCCGGTAATTGACGGTTTTGCCCTTACGGGCTATAAAATGAGTTTTACATATCTAATCGACTCCAAACCTTTTGCTACTGATTTTAAATGATAAATAAATTATTTTAAGCCTTCTGGAATAATAAAAATATCAGCTTTATGTATCGAACCCGGAAATGGCTTCTAATCGCCTTATTAAGCGTTTTTAACGCATAGTATGTACTAAGACTATTTTAAACATATGAGGGTTGATACCTACTGATATTTTAGGTAAATTATAATATTTTAACAGTAAGCAAAAGTTGTTTAACTTAGACTTCAGTTTTGAGCTTTTCGGCTTATGTGAAATTACCAAAATGCCCCTACGTTGCATAGATTGGTTATAATTGATAAATTTCACATATATACTTTAACCTACTGTTATAACTCAGTAAACTAAGTATTTTTGCTGATTATATCAGACCTGTAACTCGGTTAAATACTTAAACTCTTTTATAATCTTTTAAATGACCAAACTACCCCTACGGGGCATAGTTTGTGTTTAAATTCGTTTCGGGCATAATAAAAGACATCTTACTGATGTCACAACATATTTGAAGCATATTAACTTAGGAAACATGTATATGGCTCTTACGGATACCCGTTACACTTATTACGCGTTCGGTTCGGTTTATGTAACTAGTTTGCATAAATTAGCCGAAACGGGTCAAACCTTATCGGTTTTATCTCAAAATCCAGAATGTGTATGAAATACCCATATTAAGCAAGTCTTCAAACTTGTCGGGTCTAAATCACAATCTATCCGGTCTTCGCTTAATCGTGCGTACGAACCGTATCTTTGAAACTAACTGGTCTAAGCTTAAGCTTAATTAAAGACCCGTTAGGATTCTAATAGGTTATTATAAACCTTTGTTCCAGAATAGGAGACCAGTAAAAGCTACTTGCATTTGCTTATTGTGATTATTACTTTGCTCAGGTAAATACTTTTAACTTATTTTCCCTATACGGGCTTGGGTTACGGTATATAAAATACCGCTTGGTCGGGCATCAAATCTTCCATCGTTT
>JARYGA010030725.1:0-30684 GCA_030545235.1 Helianthus tuberosus
CATATACATTATATATATAGGGTGTGGTTCTACAGTGAACACTAGTGTATTTTTAAACTGAGTAAACAATCCTGGCCTTTGATTTAAAACATCAGATCGTAAAATACACTAGTGTATTTTTATCATCAAATCATAGCCATTGGTTTACACTTGTGTATTGATAATCAAGGGCTAGGATTAGTTCACACAATTCACTATCAAAGAGATTGTTCACAAATGAATCTAACCCTATATACATATGTATAGAAAAAGTGTAAAATACATTACGGCTTAACGTACATCACGTACGACAATGTGCGTGATTATAGGTATAACATGCGTGATTAATGTTTGCAACATGCATGATTAATATTTTTCAACATGCGTGATTTGGGGTTTTTAGTTTATGACGTGCGTGATTTTGAAATGAACGTGCGTAATTACCTGTCGTACTGGTAGTACGTTAAGCCGTAATGTACGTTAACTGGCCTCTCTATCTCTATATATATATATAGAAACGGGTTCAGGAGAAAACGGCAAAAAGTGTGAGAACGGTAAGAACGCATCCTGGCCCAACACGTGGCGCGGGGCATGATCAGGGTCAGAGGGGTTTTTTTGTCTTTTTAGTATTCTTCTCCTTTCACGATTTTCGCGTTTGACATGCTGCTTTATTTTTTGCGTGCAAGATAATTTTGGCGTTATCTAGAAATATTAATTATTTGACGTTTTACTGTTTTTCTCATATTTCTTCTCGTTGAGTTAATTCTTTTTGTGTCACATAGTTAATTTTTTGGCATATGGCTTTTTCCATGTCATTTTTGGTGTTTTGTATCTTTTTGTTAATAATTGATTATCATAGATTAATATCTTATAAAATTACAATAACACGAAATCAAAATAAACTAATAGTCTTCCGTAGGCAGGATTACATCAGAGATGTACCCATCGCTTTGGTCATCACTTTCTTCAGATTCTTCATCGTCAAATTTCATTTTTGCGTATAATGCCATTAGCTCGTCTCTTCTTTGCTGCAGCCTATTCTTGAATATCACTGCATCCTTGGATTTTGGATCGTTTGAATGTGCTAAATCACAGAGTTGTTCAATGATAGATAGAAACCCTGTCTTCAGTATTTCTTCCATTGGCCTTGAATATTGCACCCCGTTTTTATAAGTCACTTCAAGTGTTCCTTCTTCCTCATGCAATACCCAACTGCTAAGTTTTGGTATAGGAGTATCGTCAATATCATCATCATCTTCATCATCTTCTGCCAGAAATTTTCTCTTCAGTCTTTTTATTACAGTTCTGGTTCTTTCACAATCGTTGTCCATTAGAACTCCAAGGGCCAGGATATCCTTCTGAACCTTTTCATTCATTCAAAGCATGGCTTTGATTGTCCTTACCTTTACCCTTCTCCTATCAGAGAACTTTATGATGAATCGTTTCTCTTACCTTTCAAACCTCCATGCAATAACCTTAGCCATTTTTAAATTTTTTGGCGTTTTGGACAATATGTGGCGTTTTAGTCAATTTTTTTGGCGTATTTGATCTTGTGTTCTCATGGTTTTCTTTTATATTGACTTTTTTTCCCGCGCATGACAGGTAATTATGGCGTTTTGAAAAAGATAATTAAATTTAATAAATGTTAGTAATTATGTTTTCCGTCGTTTCATTTTACTGTTTTTTTGCAGTTTACCGTGTTTTGTTTTCAGACTCAACTGTTTTTATGGTGTAACACGTCAAATCTTGACGACTGTAATTATGGCGTTTTGTTTTCAATGGCGGTTAGATAACGATTGGACTTCTTTTTTTTATATTCTTTGCACATTGTTTCACGCTTTTTTTATAATAGTAGTTGTTAAAAGTAATTTTATTATAGTTTGATAGTTTTTTGGAGGCGTTTTTATGGCATGATGGCGTTTTACAAGCATTTGCTCATTTTGACGTTTATTATATTATTCATTATAGTATTAATATTCTTTTGTTGTTTATTAACTGAAATTACAAAAAAACAACAGATAAACAAAATAAAAAAAAAACAAAGTAGAAGCAATTTATGATTTTAAATCTTCAGTGTCATCAGTCTTTTTTTTTTCTTTTGAAACTACAAGAACTGTGACAAATAAATGATGTTTTGGGTTTGGCGTTCTTTATTTTTTTTCTTCATGTGTTGAAGTGTCTTTGTGGATGTTGGAGACATAGATCGACCCCGTGTGGGTGGATGATATCTGCATGTCGTCTTCATTATAATCATCGAGGCCAAAGTAGCATTTACATTGGTATAGGTCTCTTCTTATCATCCAAACCTTTTTCAGAAACAAAGATGACAGTATGACATATGGGTGTAATCAGTCTCTCTTTTTTCAATTTTGTCCATCTCATGCAACAAAATCTTACTACACTCACGAAACAAATCATTCAGCGAAGCTTCATGCAGAACATTACTGAGTATCAAAGAAAAGATGTTTGCCGTCGTTGTATTTTTTGGCGTTTTACATTGAGTTGTATTTCTTTTAGCAACAACTGCGTGTTTTTGTGTGTTTTTTTTGTGTGATAAACGGAAGGTGGTGATACGTTTCTATTTATAGAATTTTTTTGGCGCGTAGTTTAGGCGGGATGTTAATTTTATAACAAAAAATGTAATTAACATTTTATCTGGACGTTAGCTTTGGCATTATATATTATGGCGTTTCATATTTTGTGGCGTTTTTGTAGCCAGAGAGCTTAAATAAAAACACAGAAAAAAGTAAGCAGTGATAAAATTGGTGTTTTGTATTTATTTGGCGTTTTGTATTTATTTGGCGTTTTATGTGAGAAATGGTGTTTTACCTTTTTTACCCTTAATGAAGCGCGTCCACGTAATAAAATTGGTGTTACTTACGAAAATGTCACCGCGCCAATCTAGTCCATAGATTGTTTTGATCGGACGATCAATAAGCGTTCTCACCGTTCTCACACTTTCTATCGTTTTCTTTAAATCCCGACCGTGTGTGTGTGTGTGTGTGTGTGTGTGTGTGTATATATATATATGGGAGGGTTATCTTGAGAACGCTAAATATTGTGAGAACCGTGAGAATGAATGAAAAAACCAATCAAAACCAATTTTTTTAATACAAACCTCATTGTAATTAAGATACAACATCAAAACAAGAATTTAAAACATCAAATAATTCATTTTTTTCTTTCAAAATCACTCTTTTTAGATTTTTTACACATGTGTAAATATAACAGATTTATACATGTGTAAATGGCAAACTTACACACGTGTAAATTTTCTTTATTTACGAATTCACGTAAATTTAAACGTGTAAATTAAAGTTCTAATATTGTATTCGAATAATAATGCAAGTATTAGGAGAAAACCCATAGTTATTGAGAAAAAAATGAATTTGAATTGTTTTTGACCAAGTTCTCATGGTTTTTTCATTTGTTCTCACGATTCTCACAATATTTAGCGTTCTCATTTAAACCCTCCCCTATATATATATATATATATATATATATATATATATATATATATATAGTGCAACTATTAGGAGAAAACCCATAGTTATTGAGAAAACCTAGAAAACTCTAACCTCTCAATATATTTTTATTTTGAAAAAAATCAACACAAGTAACATACATGTTTTTAAGAGTTTTAGCCCAAAAAAAAAAACCAAAAAAGTGTCGAGAACATATTTAAAAAAATAAACAATTTTTGTGCAACGCGACTATAAAATAAATTACATATGACTGTTACATATGTTACACAAAAACTTGTTTATTTTTTTTAAATTTGGTAGGCTTTTTTGATTTTTTTTGCTCAAAATCCTTAAAAACATGTATATTACATGTGTGATTTTTTTTCAAAAAAATAAATGTTAAGAGGTTAGAGTTTTCTAGATTTTCTCAATAACTAAGGGTTTCTTATATAACCTTCTCATATATATGTAATAGTTAAGTATAACTCATTTAAGTTACCACACTTACAAAAATCCTTTGTAAAAATACAATACAACAAACTTTTTTTTTCTAAAAAAAATCAGGACATGTAATATACACATTTTGAACAAAAAAAAACTAAAAAGCAACAAGTAGTTTTTTTATAAAATATTTTTAATTTTTATGTTAAAGTGTAACATATTTGAGTAAACACCATTTTTACAGTGTAACATACAAAGTGTAACATACAAAGTGTAACATTTTTTCTTTTAAACTACTTGACGTTTTTGGGTTTTTCTGGCTCAAAACGTTCGACAATATGTATATTACGTACCCTAACTTTTTTAGAAAAAAACGGTTTGTTACATAAGTTTTTTTAAGTTTTCACAACTCAAGTAAGTTTTCATTTTAGATAGTCTTCCCATGTGTGTGTGTGTGTATATATATATATCAAATAATAGTTTGTTTTTCCATCCGAAAATAGAACAAATTAAGGGTAAATCTATTCACACCCCCATCAGCCTATTTGGACATCTCTTGCCGCGTACAGGTCGCGTATTGTTCTATACGGGTGCCTCGAAATCAGAGACTGACTGGTGTCAGTCCTGGTCTGGAAACTGTTCCATAAGTCACATATAGGCATAGGTCTCGTATAAGACCCTGCCCTTTACATGCCTCGTATAAGCATATGTTTGAGTGAATATAATGGTATATACTATGATATTGCACTTGCAAGATACGATTACTAAAATAATGTTTTTTATTATAATTTTAAAAAATATTTAATTCTTTTTGTAAAACGTTGCTAAAATGTTTGTAAAAAAATCCTTCTATATGCCTCATATGGGCCTATACGAAACGTATATGAGGCTGAGGTTTACGAGACCCTCTACAATGGAGATGTAATATTAAAAAAAAACTTTCTATGCGCCTCATATAGGTCTATACGCAACATGGCTATATGCTTCGAATTGACCCATATGAGACCTATCGAATCTGTCACTCCACAATCATGTATTTCTTGGAAATTAAAAAAGGCATATAAAACGCATATAAAGGGCCAAAGGGGTGTGTAAATAGATAAAAGGGTGTGTCAATATGAAGACATTTTTACCCTATATTAATGACTAGTGGTGATAGAACTACTTGTGATTGAGATGTAGGTCCGTTTTCGATGGATCGATCACGAAACCTAATCACTTGTTTATATCAAACAAGGTCACGAGTGCGGAATCCCCGTGACAATGCCAAACCAAACACAGAATATAACAACACGGAATAACCAACGATTCAGAGTCTATTGATTAAAACGGATGAGAACAATCATCAAACACATACACACAATGTTTGACAGTAGGGTATGCTCTCATGGTTTCACACAGAAACCATGTGTGGTTTATATAGGCAGCCCAGCCCAAGTGTCGACGAAACACAAAGATGGGCCTGACGAAATACCAAAGTTGACGAAACACTAGGTGTTTCGTCACTGTTCATGGCGAAACTTGGATTGACCACCCAAGGGGGTTTCGTCACACATGTACTCGACGAAAGAGAGGTCTTTCGTCGAGGGCTGCAAAACTTGATATGCTACAAACTGTGACAGTTTGCAGCAGACATGTATAAAAACACAAACAAGCATTACTACTCAAATATGCAACATGCATAGTTCATAAAGCATTACAAAACAATGAGACAAACTGTCGGACACAAGTAGGACAGGAGGATATCCGACTTGGTCGACTAATGGAATTACAAACTTGATAAATAAAGACCGTAAATTACAACGCTAAATAGAACAAGTTACAGACACAAAATATGCAACAACAAACTCCCCCTTGTCTGTTACTTGGCCTTCGGTCTTCAATCTTCAGTGCTTCAGCGACCAGGTGCTTCTAGCATGAATTCCTCCGTAAAAACGGTAATAAGCGACGCGTTGAAATTGTAGCGCTTGATGAGCATCCTTGTCTTCGTAAAAGATGTCATGCCGAAATAGATTGTTGATGTCGTTTGCCGACATATTCACGATCCACATCGGATCTAGCATCCGAAAATTTTCACGATCACCCTTAAACACAATCACCGCTTCATGAGTATCCGAATCGTAACACCACAACGCCATTTCTTCAAGAAAGTTCTGTTCCATAGGCATCAACGGAATCTTGTTCATGACCTTCGCCGGCTAATATATGAGCTTGTATCGTGCCGTGTTGGTCAACGGATCCAACGTGAACTTGATCTGTTGATATATTGGAAACTGTGGCTTGTACGACGCATCCTTCCATCCTTTCTTCCATTCGAACTTGATTTTCTTCGCATATAATGTTTCGCCAAAGTAATTTGAGCGATTAATGATTTCCAGCTTCGATAAGGCAGCAACGTCATAGAAAATCAACATGGAGTTGAAATACTGGATTCCGTGTTCGCGCTTGATCGCAACACAGTGAATTTCCTTCACGAACATCCAGCTCAGAATTTTCCCATGCGGCTTGACCTTTACAAACTGTAGAAAATCAACTTGTGCTTCCGGAGGAATAGGCTTTTCAACCTTTGACAAGAACCGTTTTCTCCATTCTTGGAATGAATCAGTCGGATTATCAGAAGACGTACGATTCTTTAACTGCTCATCAATGTCTTCTTGATTTTCTTTTATCCATTCTTCATCAAACGGATCAAATTCCATTCCGTCGGCACGTACATAAGTTGATTTGCCTAAAAACACTATCTGTTCAATGTTTTCTGTATCAACAGTCTCTGATTCAATCGGCATTTGATCAATAACAGAATCTTCAACTGCTTTCATTTCGTTCAAGGCAAGCAGCTGTTCTTGTGTAAGATCTGCAATAAACTCTCCCTCTTCTAGAACTTCGCCAGTAATAGGATGAATATCCTGTAAAGCAAAGTCATCAGTGCTAGGAACAGAAGATGTACCAACCTTAGAGCTTTCAATGAAAGAACTGCTTTCCAATTGTTGGACTTCTTCAACGGTTCCACTAGAGGTTCCTTGTGCCGATTCAAGTTGTGAAGGCTTGAAGACAACGATTTGAGAAGAGGCGACTAGAGGTTGCTCTGATGTTGCAGAAGGGTCAGGGTTCCCCTGATCCTCAGGATCATCATCCTTTTTCTTCAACACTTCTTGTTGTTTGCAACGATCGGCCCACAAAATATTCACATACTTTCTTACAAACTCAAAACCCTCCGTGATTTTCTTGACACCATCTGTTATTATGGTATTGCGAGAATTGTACCATTCTCTCATATCGTCAAGCTTTTGTTTAAGAGTATCTGCCAACTTTTGAACGTCAGTGCTTCTTTCTTTCAAGCGGTTCATGTCAATACCACGCGCATTATCTGAAGCTCGCATCTGTTGTAACTGACGTTCTCTCTCTTCATCTGCAGCCTACAAGCGTGCATTTTCAGCTTTCAGTTGCTCAATCTCTGCTTGTTGGCGAGTGATCTCTGCTTGCTGACGACCAACAGTGGAATTCAACGTGTTTATCTCCAACTGTTGTTTGATCATATCGCTTCTTGTAACGTTGATCACGTCCGATTGTCGATTGATTTGACCTGCAACAGCTTGCAGTTGAGAGAATAGGAAGTCTACCTTTTCATCTGGCTGAATCTGAGAGAATATACTTTGCCTGCACTCTACGGTTAGTTGCGGAGTCGTTGCACGAATGGTCGATGCAATTGAGCGACTCGGTGCTTGAGGAGTCACTGTAGGAGTTTCAGGAGTTGAAGTCACTACAGGAGTTGGTTCTGAAGATCTTGGAGGAGAAGAAGCCATATCAGTAGCTTCAGTGGCTGTGAATCCAAGGTTTGGATCCATTTCCACTTCTTGAGAAGGTTCTTGTGGAACGGATTGCTGCGCAGATGAAGAACCAATGTATTTCCTTGATTTCTTCTTTCGACGGACAACCGTTTACTTTTTCTTCAAACGTTTAGCTTCGGTATCCGAAGGAACGTATTCAGGGTCATCTTCTTGTCTAATCCTCCTTATCCTTTTCACACCACGTTGATCGAAATATACTTCGTACCCAGGCTCAGGTGGATTATCATCCGATTCATTATCCTCCTCATCACCACAAGCTGAAGTATCACCAGCTGTACCAGCAGTCGATGTACCAGCACCAGATACACCAACAGCACCTGCATCACCACCATCACTAGCTTCATTATCACCATCACTGTCACTGTCACACCCCGATATTTCCACGTTTGACCGGTGGGCCCGGTAGGGGAGTATCGTGATGTAGTTGATATCATCATAGTCAAACCATAATATATAAATGCACAGCAGAAGCAAAAGATAAATATATTACAATCCGAATATAAAGTAATATCAAGTATTACAACGGAAAGTAAAGGATCCACAGGCGGATCTTAAAACATAAATATTGTTCAACAGACTTTAGACGCCTAGAACTTGCAAGATTCCTTATTAACGTCCTGAGCAGCTTCCAGCCTATTTACGTACTTGTACCTGTCACTTAGACTTTTGAAAATACGTCAGTTTTCACGGGTAAATACACTCAACCGACTCATTTGAAAATGTCTATGAAAATTGGTTTAGGTGCTCTAGGCACGAAGATGTTTTGACACTTTGATTAAAATGCACAAGGCAAAATTTAATCTTTTATACTTGGGACAAACTATATCTCATGTTATCAGTTTCACATAACTTGCTCTACATATGGGGCCCAGTTCTATGCCGGTTCATGATTAACCGACACACCACTATTCCCTTATTGGGTATAATTAATTAATAAACATATGGCATCTGTCAGGTGTATGCCTACACCCCGTGCTTAGGTCGTGGCCATTGCATTTAATGAGTCAAGGATATCCAGGACACGGTCGCATTAATCCCCAATGTTTCAGTCAAGCAATACGAATTAAAAACAGGTTATTTGGATTTCCCGACTTATTGGTCTTTGAATCCCATACCTGACCATGCGGTATTTATATTACCGTATCCCAAGCCCGTAATAGGGAAAATAAGTTAAGAGTATTTACCTGAGCTAGCTCTTGTCTTAAATAGCAAGAATTATAATAACTCAGCCGTATTCACTTAAGTAAGCATAGGTACAATTTACCGGAAGGCTCTAGTCTGGAATGATGGTATAAATAGCCAATTAGAATGCTAACGGGTCTTTAATTAAGCCTAAGCTTAGACCGGTTAATTATATGGTTTAAACGCACGATTAGGCGAAGACCGGAATAAAATGTGATTTAGACCCCGACAAGATTGAAGACTTGCCTTATATGGGTAATCTAGGCACATTCTGAATTTTGGGGTAAAACCGATAAGGTTTGACCCGTTTCGGCTAATTTATGTAAACTAGTTACATAAGCCGAACCGAACGCGAAAGAGGCGTAACGGGTAATCATAAGGGTCCTAACCAGGTTTCCTAAGTTAATATGCCTCAAATATGTTGTGATATCAGTAGGATACCTTCCATTATGCCCAAAACGAATTTAAACACAAACTATGCCCCGTAAGGGTAGTTTGGTCATTTACAAGGTTATAAAAGAGTTTAAGTATTTACCTGAGTTATAGGTCTGATATAATCAGCAAAAATACTTAGTTTGATAAGTTATAACAGTAGGGTAAAGTAGATATGTGAAATTTATCAAATATAACCAAACTATGCACCGTAGGGGCATTTTGGTAATTTCACATAAGCCGAAAAGCTCAAAACTGAAGTCTGAGTTTAACAACTTTTGATTACTGTTAAAATATTATAATTTAGCCAAAATATCAGTAGGTATCAACCCTTGTATGTTTAAAATAGTTCTAGTACATACTATGCGTTAAAAACGCTTAAAAAGGAGATTAGAAGCCATTTCCGGGTTCTATACTTAAAGCTGATATTTTTATTAATCCAGAAGGCTTAAAATAATTTATTTATCATATCTTATCAGTAGCAAAAGGTTTGGAGTCTATTAGATATGTAAAACTCATTTTATAGCCCGTAAGGGCAAAACCGACAATTACCGGATTAAGCCTGCGACTATAAGTTATGCTCAGCCTAAAATTAATTAAAAATCTTCAAAAATCCCAAAATATTATATTATATCAGTGGGTAATAAGTTTGATATCAAAAAGTAGATTTAAATAGGCTATACGCTAATTATGTCGTTTAATTAACATAAAGCTTTCAATTTACGCTAATGAGCATAACTCTCAAACTACACCTCAAACTGATGTCAAACTTTGGGTACAAGTTTATATATCACTGGCTAAGGTTTCTACTCTTTTACATTTTCAAAAATCACGTTTTAAGGTTAAAAGGGCATAATGGTCAACATATGAGCAATTAACGGAATCATGCGTATTAATCGGTTAACTAATGAACCATGGTGTATAATCACAGAGGGTTATACTAGCATGTAACCTGGTCCAAATGAAGCTCTTAGGTATTTCTAAATCATACCAAAACGGGTCAGAACTGAAGTCAAAGCAAAAGTCAAAGTTTTGCGACTTTCGGTTCCGAACCGGGTCTAAACAGTAAATTGTCGGGTTGAACATGTTTAGACATGTTCTTATACTAATTACGAAGTTATATTAATGATCAAACAGGTTGTATGTGTTCTACATTGCTAATTATGCATAAATTAGAATTTAAGTATCCTGTTGACTTTTTAATAACCAGTTTGACCTGACATTTGACCTAGTTAGAATGGGAATCAGGGGGAACCCTTTTAAGGGTTTATTACCCACATAATTACCAACTTATAACTACTTTCAATTCGACTAAACACTGGACCATTAGTGATTAATCTTGAAGTCAACCGTTAATTACGACAGTTTGACTTTTAAGCTAAAACTAAGCAAAAAGTTAACTAAGAGAGGTTAAGCAAACTTACTGAAGTCCTATGCACGATTTGTGAAGCTTAGAGAGAAATCCCTAGCTCCAGAAATGCTCCAATGTGCAGATGGAAGGTGTGAAGAACTTGTTGCAACTTAGTGGCCTTTTATAGTGCTCATAAGCTCTTAGATCATTGACAACAAGTGCTATCAAGGGCCATGGATCATCAACAGATGTCCCTAAGGTTCTAGGAGGCACTTAGGGGTCGCCCACAATGTGAAAATATATGTTAAAGGTCGGTTAAGCGCGAATACAGGAGGCTGTTTGAAGTTTCTGCATCTGTGTGTCTGACGCGGCCCGCGTAAGACATCTTAATCTCTTACGCGGCCCGCCTGGACCTCATTTTCAGAACTTCACATTTTCAAGTTTTTGCATATTGTCCCTTGGCCTTTCGAAGGGTTAACTAACTTATATTTTGCACTTTGAGCCCTCCATATTGACACATAAGGGCCTCAAGACTTATACCCCTTTTGTTAAGTCCTTGGCCACTCGGTTATTACCCGAAAAGTCATGATTTTCAACGTTGAATATTGCCATAACTTTCTCATATTTTAACGAAACCTTGTGAAATTTTTATCACTTATTCTAGTGAGCATTATCAATCTTCACAAAGCTTCAGGTTTGCTAAAAGGTCACTCAGAGGTATACTTTAAACATCTTGACACATTTAACCCCTGCAATTTGTAATTTCTCACTTTCTTTCACATTTAGCTTCGTATGATCCATGATTTATTCGTTTGAACGTATGAGCATCATGTAGGGTTAATGTACAATATATTTATCCATTGTTGACAATTTGAACCCTTATATTCACATACTTTTCATGTTTGTCAACTTTAGTCCCTCTAGAGTATTCTTTCACACGTTCAAGCTTATGACACGTGTCAATACATTATAGGACGTGAATTTTCGAGGTGTTACATCCTTACCCCCTTAAAAGAAATCTCGGCCTCGAGATTTGTTAAAGTAAAGGAAGTATTTTCTACCTTATATTGGGTTTAATCTTCCCCAGTACCTTTGAGCCTCTAAGGCACTACAATTGACCTTTATAATAGGCACATGTATCTTTTTGGAGCTTCTAATCCTGTCGATCCTTAATCGACACAGGTTGCTCATACTATCATAGTTCTGCATATCATTATGTGATAGCGCTTTTCGACTTATTGGTGACACGTCGCTAAATCATTAGTGTGGGTCACATTGCGCGTTCCACCAAGCCCCTTAATTAGGTCTAAGTTCGTAAGCTATTTAATCTTGATATATTCGATTTCCTTCGAATGATTCTATATACTCAGAGCTTAACTAGCCTGATAATTTAACAAATTTGGCACACCCTTCCTGGGTGATTTCTTTTGTTGAACCTTATTCTTTAACAAGAATTTAGGAGGTTTGCTAACTTCATTAATCCTTGCTTTTCTGCTGAAATGCTGGCAACTTATAGATAATTAGGGGTTTGTATGATCTTATTCGTTGTTTCTAATACAACTTTCAGATCCTGATAATTCGACTTACCAATTCTCTATTTAACAATAGATGTTTAACATTCCACCCATACAAGGTCTCCAAAGGCGTAGCCTTGATACTTACATAATAATTGCTATAGAAAAACTTATTTTATGGTGAGATGGTTATTCCAACCATTGCTTAACTAATCTCAAAGAATAGCTAATCCTTACAGCTAGTCGAACCAATCGACGATCCTGGGCAGGTGATAGCGATTCTTAATTGTTGCCTAAATAGGGTTGCGGTAATCAATGCATAAGCAAGATGATCCGTCTTTCTTTTTTATATAAATCGGAGTTCTTAGAACTTCGAATTTTGGCTTTATGAAATCTTCTCTAAAAACTTATCGATTTGGATCTTAGTTCTTCCTATTCTGTTGGTACTAATAGATATAAGGCTTTTACAATAATTGCAGCCCTAAGCGGGATGTTTGTCCTAACATCCACTTGCCTCTCAGAAGGTAAACATGGTAATTCTTATAAAGAAGAAAATCATGACACACACAGAGATGTTAGAGATGTCTGTATTCTCAGGCTTTGGTTCATCTATCGATGTCGGTGTCAGATATATGTCACATTCTCTTTACCAATGCAAGGATGTCCTAAGTAGAGATACTTATAAGGACATTTTATATTGGATATCTTTTTTGAATACTACTAGTCGACTTTAGTACAATATGACCATTGGGATATCTCAGGGGTTCCATGCATTAAACCTCCATACTGATCAGGCATGGAAGCAATCTATGGGACACACTAGGATATGCCAATCCTCATATGGTACTCTTATCAAACATAGTTTGGCCCGCAGGCGACATAAAATAATGAGAAATTAATAAAATAAAGTAATATATATTGTCGTACTCTTTTTGGGGAAGAGTACTCCAGATTCTTATGAAAGGATTATCTCCGAGGATGGGAGAGAGGGTCATTAAAGATTCCCTTGGTAAATTATACCTTATTTTTAATATCTGAAGTTCTTATGAATGTAATCAAAAGTTTTCTAAGCTTATGGTTTACTAAAAGTTTATTGTCCCTTGCATTAACGTAAAATACTGAGCAGATACAATCAATGCTAAATGGTACGGGACGTACCTGATGCTATTATTGATAAGTACTGTCTCTGTCATTCAATCGGTAGTTCAGGCGTTTCCTTTCCTATCCTTCCCCGAATTAGCTGCTCCTTCCTTGGCGGCCTTAGGACAATTAGTACTGATGTGGCCCTTTTCGCCACAGCTGAAACAGTTTGCATTCTTTATGTCCCTACATTCGTGGGACTGGTGACCAGTTCTTTTGCAGATGCCACATTGCTTTATATTTTGGTTTGATCGACACTGTCCCAAGTGCCTTTTGTTGCAAGTTTTGCATGTAGGCTTCTTGTTGGAATCCTGTTGGTTATTGTTGAGCTCGGATTTGCTCTTCTTAGGATTCCGGGAGTTATCCTCCTCCCTTTTACGCTTCCCTTCTTCAAAAGCCTTGGCAACCTTGTTTCTAACCACATCGAGTGTGAGAGATAGCGACAGATCTGTCGCTGACCTGGATGTAGTAGGTTTCGATGCTTTCACACTTGCCTTTATTTCTGGGGCTAGACCCCCAATAAAGCGAGCTATTCGCTTTGGTTCCGGTGTGATCAAATAAGGAACCAATCGAGACTTGGTATTGAAACTTGTAAGGTATGCTTGACAATCTAAGTTCTCCATGACTAATGTCAAGAATTCAGTCTCAATCTTCTCAACTTCATGTTGAGGACAGTAATTTTCTTTGATAAGAGCAACGAACTGATCCCAAGTCATGTTGTACAAAGGGATCTTCCCGGTGGCTTGAATCAACGATCTCCACCAGGCTAAGGCCTCACCCTTAAATGATTGCGACACAAAATTGACCACATCCCTCTCAGCGCATCCGCTGATATCCACAACTGTATCCATCTCATCTAACCACGTCATACAATCTACAGCTCCTTCCTCCCCAGTGAAATCCCGGGGTTTACATGAAACAAAGTACTTGTAGGAGTAACCCTTATCACGGGGTCCTTGATTCAGTATGATCTGTTGAGACGGATCACTGTGATGATTAGAAGAGTGATGCTCATCATCTTCCTTCTTGGGTTCATCCTTCTTGGAAGGAGGCTTCGAATGCGGTGTAGATAGGGTCCTACTCCGAGTCCCACTTTACTCTTCGTACTGCCGCTCTAAGGCCTTTGTAACTGCGTCGTCTACTAACGCTTTTAGTTCAGCACCCGTTAAATTAATTCGGGCGTTATCATTGTTCTCCACTGGGTGGCTATTAATTTCATCCGAGCCAGCCATTTAATTGAACTGTTACATAAAACAAGGACAATAGTTTACTTGGGAGTTTATTATGGAATTGTCTTTTATGGCAATTCATTAACCATGGTAACGGAGACCATATTTGGTTAATTTGTTAATCACATTTATTTAGAATTTATATTATAACTTACCCTAATTATAAAAACAATAACAGTTTTACTAGTGGCACGAAAGGCCTAGTCACATGGACAAGTTTAATTTATAGGCCATGATTTCAGAGAATCGAGGCAAATTTAGTAATAGCACAAAAGTCAAGTCACAAGGGCAACTTTAAATTATAAACCATGATTTTGTAGAATCAAGGTATTTAGGCTTGAACGTTTTCACGCCTTTTCTTGACAGGGAGTTGTAGGCTCCAACTGTCTTTCTCCTAATTGACGATACAATATGGGCCGTAGGCAAATCAATTGACATTACAAAACGATGTTTTAAGAAAATAATAATCATCACACTGATGATAGTAGTCATGATAGTATGGATCATATTGACTATGAGGCTTGGGCATAGCCCACCACCTTAGACAGGAACCATACTGGTTACAACTGCCATTATCGTATTGACAATATAATAATGTATAGCCCGTAGGCACTTCATCACTAAGGATGTTGATAATATGATCATCATATTGATGATATTAGTCATGATCACATTGATAAAATATAGACTAATAGGCTTGAGCATAGCTCACCACCATAGACAAGGAATCATAAAGATCAAATGTCAATGTCTCAAATGGACAATACATTATAGCCCGTAGGCACTTCCCTTCTAAGGGATGGTTATAGTATGATCATCTTATAGGATGATGTAAGCCATGATTTCAGAGAATCGAGGCATTAAGGTTTGAATCATAGTTCATTACCCTTTCTTGACATGGAGTTGTAGGCTACCACTGTCTTTAGTCACAGAGGGCGTCAATTATAGCCCGTAGGCACTTCATCCTTAAGGGATGATTATATAAATAAGGAAAATTGGAGTAATCTTAATTAAGGATGTCTCATGCGATTTTATCAGACCATGTCTGCCAGGAATGTTAACATGTTACAGATGTTAACAAGGGTTTGAATCTCTCGAATAGGTTCTACCATCTTGGCCTTGTCTGCAGTGATGTTTAGGCTAGGTTTTACCCTTAAGATTCTTTTTAATATTTTAACGCAGAACAATCCTAAATTGAGGTGTTAACAAGGATCTGAATCTAATTGAGGAACTACCATCTTGGCCTTGTCCCAATATAACACGTGGCTAGGTCTTGTCCTTTTTAGATTTTTCCATTTTATTATAATGGTAGATCTTATAATATAGGAATGATATTCTTAAATATAATCGTTCCATTAAAATTTAAACAAGTATATGGTTGTCCTAAACGGGACTTCTAACAGAAAAATGATTTGCCCATGCAAGAGTTAATCAGAAAAATAACAAAGGAACCAAATAAGGACAAATAAACGAATTAGAATTTGTCCTATGTTCTCGTCTAGACTCAAGAATGTGCAACTGTGTAACTGAGATTAAATACAAAAAGCTAGTGTTTAATTCACTCAGTGTTGGCTCTGATACCAACCTGTTACACCCCGATATTTCCACGTTTGACCGGTGGGCCCGGTAGGGGACTATCGTGACGTAGTTGATATCATCATAGTCAAACCACAATATATAAATGCACAACGGAAGCAAAAGATAAATATATTACAATCCGAATATAAAGTAATATCAAGTATTACAACGGAAAGTAAAGGATCCACAGGCGGATCTTAAAACATAAATATTGTTCAATAGACTTTAGACGCCGAGAACTTGCAAGATTCCTTATTAACGTCCTGAGCAGCTTCCAGCCTATTTACGTACTTGTACCTGTCACTTAGACTTTTGAAAATACGTCAGTTTTCACTGGTAAATACACTCAACCGAATCATTTGAAAATGTCTATGAAAATTGGTTTAGGTGCTTTAGGCACGAAGATGTTTTGACACTTTGATTAAAATGCACAAGGCAAAATTTAATCTTTTATACTTGGGATAAACTATATCTCATGTTATCAGTTTTACATAACTTGCTCTACATACGGGGCCCGGTTCTATGCCGGTTCATGATTAACCGACACACCACTATTCCCTTATTGGGTAAAATTAATTAATAAACATATGGCATCTGTCAGGTGTATGCCTACACCCCGTGCTTAGGTCGTGGCCATTGCATTTAATGTGTCAAGGATATCCAGGACACGGTCGCATTAATCCCCAATGTTTCAGTTAAGCAATACGAATTAAAAACAGGTTATTTGGATTTCCCGACTTATTGGTCTTTGAATCCCATACCTGAACATGCGGTATTTATATTACCGTATCCCAAGCCCGTAATAGGAAAAATAAGTTAAGAGTATTTACCTGAGCTAGCTCCTGTCTTAAATAGCAAGAATTATAATAACTCAGCCGTATTCACTTAAGTAAGCGTAGGTATAATTTACCGGAAGGCTCTAGTCTGGAATGATGGTATAAATAGCCAATTAGAAGGCTAACGGGTCTTTAATTAAGCCTAAGCTTAGACCGGTTAATTATAAGGTTCAAACGCACGATTAGGCGAAGACCGGAATAAAATGTGACTTAGACCCTACAAGATTGAATACTTTCCTTATATAGGTAATCTAGGCACATTCTGAATTTTGGGGTAAAACCGCTAAGGTTTGACCCGTTTCGGCTAATTTATGTAAACTAGTTACATAAGCCGAACCGAACACGAAAGAGGCGTAACGGGTAATCATAAGGGTCCTAACCGGGTTTCCTAAGTTAATATGTCTCAAATATGTTGTGATATCAGTAGGATACCTTCCATATGCCCAAAACGAATTTAAACACAAACTATGCCCCGTAAGGGTAGTTTGGTCATTTACAAGGTTATAAAAGAGTTTAAGTATTTACCTAAGTTACAGGTCTGATATAATCAGCAAAAATACTTAGTTTGATAAGTTATAACAGTAGGGTAAAGTAGATATGTGAAATTTATCAAATATAACCAAAGTATGCACCGTAGGGGCATTTTGGTAATTTCACATAAGCCGAAAAGCTCAAAACTGAAGTCTGAGTTTAACAACTTTTGATTACTATTAAAATATTATAATTTACCCAAAATATCAGTAGGTATCAACCCTTGTATGTTTAAAATAGTTCTAGTACATACTATGCGTTAAAAACGTTTAAAAAGGCGATTAGAAGCCATTTCCGGGTTCTATACTTAAAGCTGATATTTTTATTATTATTCCATAAGGCTTAAAATAATTTATTTATAATATCTAATCAGTAGCAAAAGGTTTGGAGTCGATTAGATATGTAAAACTCATTTTATAGCCCGTAAGGGCAAAACCGACAATTACCGGATTAAGCCTACGACTATAAGTTATGCTCAGCCTAAAATTAATTAAAAATCTTCAAAAATCCCAAAATATTATATTATATCAGTGGGTAATAAGTTTGATATCAAAAAGTAGATTTAAATAGGCTATACGCTAATTATGGCGTTTAAATAACACAAAGCTTTCAATTTACGCTAATGAGCATAACTCTCAAACTACACCTCAAACTGATGTCAAACTTTGGGTACAAGTTTATATATCAGTGACTAAGGTTTCTACTCTTTTACATTTTCAAAAATCACGTTTTAAGGTAAAAAGGGCATAATGGCCAACATATGAGCAATTAACGGAATCATTCGTATTAATCGGTTAACTAATGAACCATGGTGTATAATCACATAGGGTTATACTAGCATGTAACCTGGTCCAAATGAAGCTCTTAGGTATTTCTAAATCATACCAAAACGGGTTAGAACTGAAGTCAAAGCAAAAGTCAAAGCTTTGCGACTTTCGGTTCCGAACCGGGTCTAAACAGTAAATTGTCGGGTTGAACATGTTTAGACATGTTCTTATACTAATTACCAAGTTATATTAATGATAAAATAGGTTGTATGTGTTCTACATTGCTAATTATGCATAAATTAGAATTTAAGTATCCTGTTGACTTTTTAATAACCAGTTTGACCCGACATTTGACCTAGTTAGAGTGGGAATTAGGGGGAACCCTTTTAAGGGTTTATTACCCACATAATTACCAACTTATAACTACTTTCAATTCGACTAAACACTGGACCATTAGTGATTAATCTTGAAGTCAACCGTTAATTACGACGGTTTGACTTTTAAGCTAAAACTAAGCAAAAACTTAACTAAGAAAGGTTAAGCAAACTTACTGAAGTCCTATGCACGATTTGTGAAGCTTAGAGAGAAGTCCTTAGCTCCAGAAATGCTCCAATGTGTAGATGGAAGGTGTGAAGTACTTGTTGCAACTTAGTGGCCTTTTATAGTGCTCATAAGCTCTTAGATCATTGACAACAAGTGCTATCAAGGGCCATGGATCATCAACAGATGTCCCTAAGGTTCTAGGAGGCACTTAGGGGTCGCCCACAATGTGAAAATATATTTTAAAGGTCGGTTAAGCGCGAATACAGGAGGTTGTTTGAAGTTTCTGCATCTGTGTGTCTGACGCGGCCCGCGTAAGACATCTTAATCTCTTACGCGGCCCGCCTGGACCTCATTTTCAGAACTTCACATTTTCAAGTTTTTGCATATTGTCCCTTGGCCTTTCGAAGGGTCAACTAACTTATATTTTGCACTTTGAGCCCTCCATATTGACACATAAGGGCCTCAAGACTTATAACCCTTTTGTTAAGTCCTTGGCCACTCGGTTATTACCCGAAAAGTCATGATTTTCAACGTTGACGCTTTAACCCCTCGCATACGAATATTGCCATAACTTTCTCATATTTTAACGAAACCTTGTGAAATTTTTATCACTTATTCTAGTGAGCATAATCAATCTTTACAAAGCTTCGGGTTTGCTAAAAGGTCACTCAGAGGTATACTTTAAACATGTTGACACATTTAACCCCTGCAGTTTGTAATTTCTCACTTTCTTTCACATTTAGCTTCGTATGATCCATGATTTATTCGTTTGAAGGTATGAGCATCATGTAGGGTTAATGTACAATATATTTATCCATTGTTGACAATTTGAACCCTTATATTCACATACTTTTCATGTTTGTCAACTTTAGTCCCTCTAGAGTATTCTTTAACACGTTCAAGCTTATGACACGTGTCAATACATTATAGGACGTGAATTTTCGAAGTGTTACAGTCACTCTCGTAAGAATCAGAATCCTTTCGACCAAATTTTTCTTCCATCTTTTTCTTTAACTCCGGCTCCTCATCATTAGATTGGCTGTCAGTGTGACGCCATTTATCATCTTCTGGAGCGATGTAGTTGGTTTTATCAAGAGCACCGAACAGTTTCCTAGGCGGCTCGCTTTCTTTGTATCTCTTTATTGCAAGGCCCCTGAATATCTTCAGTGAATGTTCGATCATAGAATCTATCTTCAAGATGTCATCGTCGGCTTTTGGAAGATTGGGATGCTGGACATTCATGATCATCTGCAGAAAACGGAGATACATCCAGAATTTATGCCTAGTCGTACGACCACCAGTTCTTGTCATGTTCTCCTTCATGTTGGCAAAGATGTACTTTGAAATGCTAAATGGTTTGTTCAGCACTAATGCCACTATGAATCCCACGAGATTGCTGCCTGCCATGTCATAGCTAGCTCGCCTGTTGCAAAGACATTGAATAAATACGTGTAATAAAAACTTGTACCACATTGGCAGATCTCCCTTTTTGATTTGACGGCTGAAGATTTCACCAGTAAACTTCATCCTTAGTAAACAACCGCCAGTAAACATGATTCGAATAGAGGACAGTGCATCCAGATCGTCTTGCAGTTCTAGAACGGTGTTCAAGATTTCAGGTGAGACATTCAGGTTCACGTCATTCACTTGCCCTTGAATAAATTCAGTTCCATCAATTTGGACAATGCTTGCAGAATTCCAAAATGCTTTGATGAGCGATTTGTAAACCGGTGTTGAGAAAGTGACAACTTTGTTTATCCGCGACTCCCTAATCCACTGTGTGATCTCCTTCAGTTCAGAGATCTTCCATTCCGGATCAAGATAGGCAATCATATTGTGACGCCTTTCGGACATCACTAGTTCTTCCGGTTTGTCAGTTATCGTGGTCGATGGCTTACGTTTCTTTTCTTTCGGTGCCATTTGTATTTGCAAACATCCACAATGAGTCACAAAGTCAAAATGTGCATTAGACATATGTCTATGCAAGTTCAAGTATGAAGTAGACATTTTAACAAGCAAATACAATTCTTCTGTGAAAGGGCACCCAAACTTGAAAATTTTCTAAGTGCTGGACGACAAAACATTAGCACTTCGACGAAAGACTCTTGTTCATGGCGAAACACCCTTGGTCAAATCAAGTAAGAGTTGACCATTAACCAGTGGAGTTTCGTCGACAGTCTCTCGACGAAAGATGTTCCATTGTAAAAAGGTGTTTCGTCGTCACCGGTGTTTCGTCGCAGACAGTTAGGGTTTCGTCGAATTGGGGGTTTTCAAAATCAGAAGGGTTTTTCGCCGACTGTTGTTTAATCGATTATTGATTCATAAACAAACCAACATTATGACACTTTGTTACACCTAAACCAGAAGAAAACAACCCAGAAGTACATCCGACACGATTTTGGCCGTAAAACACTCAAATCGGTTTCAACATCAAACAATATCAACCATCCCCTGTTTTTGTTATACGAAACCCAACCCAAATCAACATTCAAAACAACATACAAACACTATGATTAACAGATTTTATTAAAAATAAGCATAATAAACAGTGTTTTATATGAGGAAATCGAATAAACAGGGTCTCCGAGGGTTTGTTAACAAGTTTCAAGCACAACAACAGGTTCCTAAAGGTTCGAATCATTTGACCAAACGTTTGAATACCTTTGACTTTGATGAAAATGGTAAAGAAAATGAAGGTTTTTGAGAGTCGGTGAAAAGGGGGTATGGTGGGTTGAGTGTGGAAGAAGATGAACAGAGAAGTGGGCTTGAAAAAGTGAGGTCTCTGAACACTAGGACCCCTTATATAATCATACCTCCCGACGAAACTCTGGCCACGACGAAACTCGTGTTGGGCTCGACGAAACACTTGGTTGGGCTTGAACAGTAAGCCCATGACGAAAGTTAAAAAGGCCCTGGGTATTCAAAAAATCCAAGTTAGGAGATACGATTTAGTTTATTTGAACAGATTTTCATTGTGATTGAGTTTACCAAATGCAAAGGACATTTTATGAAGTAGGTTTTAGGCTATCGGCAGAAAACTCCAAGTTACAACTTCGGCTAATCAAAAATGAACTTTACAAATTACACTAAAACAGAATTTAAAGTGCGATAAACTAAGGAAAAACTATAGAAAGCAATAAACGACTGTATAAATTCAAACTTTTTGCGAGTTTCAAGGAAAAGAAATCATACCAGCTTATGGTCTTTGTCAACATGGTTTTTGATTTTTGTTTAAAGCTTTGGATAAGTATACTACCACGATTATCGGTATTGTTATCCACATAAGCTCAAACTGATCAGATGTAATCATAATTAGGAGATATGATTTATGGTAAGGATTATACTTACAAGTCGGTGTTCATCCACTCACGACACATTCCCATATCAAGGTATGCACGAGAGTTCATCTTATCGGTGAGTATACCGTTTATCATCTGTTTGACCGTATAAAAGAATGTGAGAAACTCACTTATTTTTTATTGAAAATAAGCCCTATGTGATAGAATCAATTATTGATGAGGAACTTGATTTTCATATGCATGAGGGCACAGGAGCAAGTCCGTGAACAGGTCAGTACAACGTACAGCAAAGAGACGAACTGGACTCCCGGATAAATGTGATATTTTATCACATATTTGTTTGGACTTGTGATTGTTGATCACTTATTGAGGTCGAATGCAATATGTACACGTATGTATAGTATCATGGAAGATCTAGACTTCGTCTCTGTTATTTTTTTCGGTAAAAGATACAACCATGATACCCAGATGATAAGACAGCATAAAGACCGAATATCTCAGAATCTCGGCAATCAATCAAACGAAATTTTGGTACCAAGACCATTTTCCAATGAATGGTTCCCACCTGACTTGAAGTCTGTTAGGTTTGTATCATCCTGCACATTTTAGTCTGATTGTGAGCCTACCGATACATCGTTAGTAGAGATACTTATCATTTCTCAATTTTTTGTTTTACATTTTTGAACATGTTGACTGACCACACCAGTGAATATCATCATTTTCCTTTATCCAAGAAACTCATTTTTGGTTTTCTAATTTTTTTTTTGAATTTTTCAAACGAAAGGACAGAAAGTAAAAACATCTTTTTGGATTTTTGACTTTTTCAAATGTCTTTGTATTTTCTTGAATTTACTCTCCCTAAAATGCTAAAAGGTTACGAAAACGAAAATCTTTTTGAATTTTTAAAAGTTTTTAAAGAAAATATTTACAAAAACGATTAGCCAAAGAAGTTTTACTCGGGTATCACCTTAATGCCATTGACCAAAAGAAGATAATCAAAACGTGATTTATCAAAAGCTTTAGTGAACAGGTCGTCACGTTGGTGATCGGTGTGAACTTTAACAACATCGATGAGTCTTTTGTCAAAACAATCACGTATGAAGTGATATTTAATTTCGATGTGTTTGGTCTTGGAATGCTGCACAGGATTTCTAGTGATCTGTAAGGCAGCATTGTTATCAACAAAAATAAGAGTAGATAGGAATTCAAAACCCTAGTCGCGCATTTGTTGTTGGATCCACAAGACTTGGGAGCAACAACTAGAGGCAGCAATGTATTCTGCTTCAAAAGTTGATGTAGCAACACAGGTTTGCTTCTTGCACTGCCACGTGACCAGGCGATTTCCTAAGAATTGACATCCAGCTATTGTTGATTTGCCGTCGATTTTGCAACCACCAAAATCAGAATCACTGTATGCAATCAAGTTAAAGCTATCATCCCTATGGTACCATAGACCGGTGTCCGGGCAACCCTTCAAGTAGCAAAAAATCCTTTTAACAGCTGCCAGATGTGAGGCCTTCGGGTTCGCTTGATATCTTGCGAGCAGGCACGTCGGATGCATGATGTCGGGCCTCGAGGCTGTGAGATACATTAGAGATCCGATCATTGCGTAATAGTATGAAGAGTTAATATTTTCACCCTTCAGGTCCGGAGTAATCCCGTGATTCTGCGGACGTGGGGTACCAACGGGCGTTGCATCAGACATCTTGAATCAGCTCAAGATGTCACCAACATATTTAGTCTGATGGATGAATATCCCAGACTCGGTTTGTTGAACTTGTAGGCCCAAGAAGAAATTCATTTCCCCCATTGCACTCATCTCAAATTTCTCTTGCATCACACGCTCGAATTGCCTGCACAAAGAATCATTAGTTGAACCAAAAATTATATCATAAACGTATACCTGCACCAACAGAAGATCTCCATCTTGTTCCTTGATAAAGAGAGTGCAATCAATAAGACCTCGTCGAAAACCATTCTCCAGCAGATAATTAGATAAGGTTGCATACCAAGCCCTAGGTACTTGATGTAAACCATAAAGAGCTTTGTTGAGCAACCAAACCCGATCAGGATGAATAGGATCTTCAAAACCCGGAGGTTGTTCGACATGCACCTCTTGTTGAAGCAAACCGTGTAAGAAAGCACTTTTGACGTCCATCTGGTAGACTTTGAATCCTTTAAATGAAGCATATGCTAGAAAGATCCGAATAGCTTCCAGACGTGCAACTGGTGCATAAACTTCATTGTAGTCAATGCCTTCGATCTGACGAAATCCCTGAACAACCAATCTCGCCTTGTTTCGAATGACTACTCCATGATCGTCCTTTTTGCATTTAAAAACCCAACGTGTGTCAATTTTCTTGTAATTTTCAGGCCTTTCAACAAGCTTCCATACACCCAGCTTTTGAAATTGTTGCAGTTCATCCTGCGTGGCTTCCACCCAAGAATTAACCTTTAAGGCTTCCTTCCAAGATTTTGGTTCTTCTTGTGAAACGTAACACGTGAAGGACCAATCATTTTGAAGACCAGATTCTCTGATGGCTGAATACAAACCAACATTCTGGTTGTTTCTCAGCTGATTACGCGTCTGCACACCGCGTTGGACATCTCCAATAATATTCTGCTGCGAATGAGTATCGTGAATTATCGTTTCAGGAAAATCAGGAGCACGAGTATTAATACCCAAATTGTTAAGATTAAGATCAACAACCAATTCCACACTGGGCATAGGCGTAGAAGTGGATGCATTCCCTTCAGCAGTATCTACATTATGCACATGAGGAGTTTCTACAGAAGCACCTTGAACAGGAGCAACCGGAGCTGAAGTGCCTTGATTTTCATCATGGTATTCATCATCTTCCGATGACTCATTATAATCAGCAGCATCTTCAAATACCTCATTTTGAACCGTGTTGTTAACCGAATTAGAAGCTTGAGGGTTAATAATAATTGGTCTCACCAATGGCGAATCAGCCGCGTTGTCATTTTCAAATAGCATTTGAGCAGCTGCAGATGCTTCGTCAAAGGTTGGCAGATTAAAGGAGGCGAATGGCCCATCATAATCGAACATCCAAGGATCACTCGGAGCTCTAACAGAACTTGTGTACCTTTGAACCCTTTCTTCACTCCATAACTCAATCTTTTTGGTTGCCAAATTCCATACACGAAAATTCGGAGTAGCATATCCAAGGAAGAAACGCTCGATAGCTTTGGCGCCAAACTTTCCGTCCGGCTCAATCATAGTGCATGGACCGCCAAAAGGTTCTAGGTGAGAAATGTCCGGTTTCCTTTTCTGTAGAAGTTCAAAACAAGTCTTTTCATGCCTTTTAACTGTGAGAACTCTGTTTAACGTGTAGCAAGTAGTAGACACAACCTCCCCCCAGAACTGAACAGGAAGCTCCGACTCTACCAACATCGTTCTTGCAGTTTCTATTATCGTCCGATTCTTCCTCTCAGCGACACCGTTTTGTTGTGGAGTGTAGCAAGAACTGTATTCATGAAGAATGCCCTTAGAAGTACAGAACTCATCCATTATACGGTTTTTGAACTCAGTGCCATTGTCGCTTCGGATCCTCTTCACTTTCAACGTGTACAAATTTTCCAACATAGTAAGAAGATTCTTGAGGATTTCAGGAGTTTCACTCTTGTGTGCCATAAAAGCTACCCAAGAAAATCTAGAATAGTCATCAGTAACTACCAGACAATAAGCATCCCCAAAGGTTGTCTTGTGTTTCATAGGTCCAAAGAGGTCCATATGAAGATGTTCAAGAGGCATGCTAACAGTGTTGACTTTCTTAATCGGGTGAGACTTCTTCGTTTGCTTACCCTTCAGGCACGAAACACAAATATCTTGTAGATGAAAATTCTTCACAGACACACCATTCACAAGATTGTTTTTCACCAAATGGTTCATTTTTCTTAAGTGAATGTGCCCCATTCTTCTGTGCTAAGATATAGACTCCTTCTCTGTGGCTTTCGAGACAAAACATGTCACTTGCGCAGATGTCGTAATCGCTTGGCTCCTATCAAGAATATAAAATCATTAATCCTTGGAGCCGATAAGAGAATCCATTCTTTAGGAATTTTGAAACCAGGCTTCAGCACATAACAACCGGCATCATCAAAATGCACGGTGAACTTCTTATCACAGATTTGCGAAACACTCAGAAGATTGTGATCAATTTGACGAACATAATTGATCTTATCGAAACACACAACATGTAACACCTCGTAAAATCACGTCCAATGAAGTATTGACACGTGTAATAAACCCTAATGAAGTCAAACATTGAATTTAAGGGACTAATTTTTCGAAAAATCGAAAACTTTGATTAAGAAAGGACTGGAAGTGTTAGCATACCTAAAATAAGTTTCTAAATAACCTCTTACGATGTTTATATTCACAAATGTGCCACTTGATGGATAAGTGTAGCCGTTTGCGTAATTAATTGAAGGTTTGCGTAATAAAGGGTTAAAAGCGTCAACATGTCAAATTCTAACCTCTGAGTGACCTTTTAACAAACCGAGAGCTTCATGATATTTAATTATACTCTCGGGAATGCCAAATAATGGCCGTCTAAAGTTTTTATGCCTATAAGTAAAGTTACGCGCAACTTTGCAAGTTAAAGGGGCTAAAAGTGTCAATATGTTTAATTATACCTCTGAATGACCTTTTAGCGAATCTGAAGCATCGTGATGTTTAATAATACTATCAAGAATGCCTAATATGGATTAGATGAGGCTTCAATACTATTAAATGATGAAATGCGCAAGTTTGCGCAATAGAGGGACCTAAAGCGTCAACTTTTGAATCTACGCCATTCGGTGACCATTTAAGCGAACGGGAGCGTAGTAATATTTAAATATATGCTTGGGAATGATTATTATGGGCCATGGAAGGCTTAGATATCATTAAACGGCATTTCGCGCTACTTTGCGCAATTAAGGGACTAATTGCGTCAAACTGCAAAAGGAGGTCGAATCGTTTGGTAACGGACCTTCCGGAATATGTCCATAAGTTAAATATACCCTATTTATCCTTTATATAGCTTAGATATAGGCTTAGAGGTGTTTGGTGCGCAAAAATAAACTTTTATGTCATACAGGGACTAAAAGTGTCAAAAAGTGCACAAGTTTGCACTTTTGCGCATATCTCGCATTCTGAATATCCCCGGACACCCAAAAATTTATGTAAGCACTAAAATATTTTATTTTAGTGATCGCCTTAATAAAATTTCATTCGTCGCGTACTTTGGACCGTTTTTCGCGTCCGGTCGTGTTTCGTCGTAATTAGACGTACAACGTGACCGTACGGCCAAACGAACCGACATCCGGCATATTTTTGGACATGTTTTGTGTCCCCTACGTTCAGGCATTATTGTGGAGCCTTAAAAATGGTGTAACGGCCCTCGAATGTATCAGTTATGGCATTTAACATGTACAGGGGCTGATCTAGTCAGTTTTGAAAGTGAAATTATGCTGAAAAACATGACAGGGACTGTTATGGTTAATTCTGAAACATGAACACACCTGATGTAACAGCCCAGGGATCAGTTATGTCATTTCTGCATGAAAATGGGAATTTAAAACGCCAAAAAAATGAATGCAGGGACCAAACTTGGCAACTGCCAAGTTGTTTCTGGTCTGGGCCAGCCAAACGGGCTGCGTAGCCCACCAGGCCTGCTTACACAGGCCGCCTAACATGTACAGCAGCAGAAACAGTTGCAGAAACTGTGTTTTTCTGCTGATTTTTGTTGGAGCCAGCTGTCATACACTCAAATATCAATACTAAGGGCTACCCACTGATTATTAAAACCTCTTGACATCTGTTATGATCTGATTACTCCTCCCGACAAGTGTCACGATCATGTAAGAACCCAAAACCCATATAAAGGTGTGGTTTACTTGTTCTTTTCCATATCTTCTCTCCAATCTTGCTTTGTCCCTGATTCAAGAAGGGCCCTGAGTTTCTGGTAACCCTCAATCAGTTCATTGGACCCATTGTAAGCATCCTTAACCCTTCTAATTCAGTTCTAGCTTAGTTAATTAACCAAAAGTCAAACCATCGTAAATTAAGTTTTACTTTGTGATTAAATGAAATCCGCTCAGTCATTCTCGAATTGAAAGTACCTACAAGTTGGTATTTATGTGGGTAACAAACCCTCAAAAGGGTATTTTCAGATTCACACTCTAAGCACGTTAATTGTCGAGTCAAAGTTCTTCTTAAAAAGTCAACAGAATGTGTTTTTGCAAATTTAGCATGATTAGCAAATGTAGGGTACATGCAACCTGTTTGATCATCAAAATAACTTGGTAATTAATGTTAGAATGTGTTTCTTCATGATCAACTCGACAATTTTCAGTTTAAACCCGAATCGGAACCGAAAGTCTCATAAATTGACTTTTTCTTTGACTTTCAGTTCTGATCCGTGCATGCATGTTTGAGATCTGCATTAGAGAATATTTTGGACCAATTTTTGTATAAGATTAACCCTCTGGAATTTTACATCTTGGTTCCATGCTTAACCGATTCATATGCATGTTCCCGATTTATGCTTAAAGTTGACTATTTTGCCCTTTTCGATATAAAACGTGATTTTTGAAAAAGTGAAAGAGTAGAATCATTTGTTACTGATTTATAAACTTGCACCGAAAATTTGATATCAGTTTGAGGTCTAGATTAACGGTTATGCTCATTATCGTAATTTGCAAGCTTTATGTTACATAAATAGCGTAATTAGCGCATAGCCTATTTTAACCCACTTTTCGGTATCAAACTTTGTATACACTGATGTTATATAATATTTTGAGATTTTTAAAGATTTTTATTAAATTTTTGGCTGAGCATAACATAGGTCTTTAAGTTAAATTCGGTAAATACCGATTTTGCCCTTTTTAGCCATAAAACGAGTTTTACAAATCCTTTTGACCCCAAACCTTTTTCTACTGATTTTATTTGTTAAATAAAGTATTTTGAGCCTTCTGGAAGTATAAAAATCTTAGCTTTCTTTTACAAACCCGGAAACGGCTCCAAATCGCCTTATTAAGCATTTTCATCGCATAGTATGTACCATAACCATATTAAACATGTAAGGTTGGTACCTACTGATGTTCTTAACATATTTTTATAAAATAACAGTAAGTACAAGTTTATAAACCCAGGTTTCCAATTTTGACATTTTTAGCCCTTGTGAAATTACCAAAATACCCCTAAGGTGCATAGTTTGGTTTTAAATAATAAGTTCTACATATGGGTCATACCCTACTGTTATAACATGATAAATTAAGTATAATTACTGTATAAATCAGACCCGTAACTCAGATTTACAAATAAACTCTTTTATAAATCTCTTAAATGACCAAAATGCCCTTATGAGGCATAAGTTGTATTTAAATCCGTTTTGGGCATAATAGAAATAACTTACTGATATTATGACATATTTAGAGCATATTATCTCAGGGAACTTGCATATGACTCTTATGGTCGCCCGTAACGCCCTTTTCGCGTCCGGTTCGGTTTATGTAACTAGTTTGCATAAATTGACCGAAACGGGTCAAACATTATCATTTTTTGTCTCAAAATCCAGAATGTATTTAGTATACCCATATTATACAAGTAATCAAACTTGTTGGGTCTAAATCACATTCTATCCGGTCTTCTCTTAATCGTGCGTTTGAACCGTATCGTCCTTTAAACTAGCCGGTCTAAGCTTAAGCTTAAATAAAGACCCGTTAGGAATCTAATGGGTTATTAAAAACCTTCGTTCCAGATTTAGGAGCCCAGTAAAAGCTATCTGTACTTGCTGATTTGATATACGGCTGGGATTGAATTTATATTTAGCTCAGGTAAATACTTTTAACTTATTTTCCTTATACGGGCTTGGGGTACGGTATATAAAATACCGCTTGGTCCAGCATTGAATTCTTAATCGAATAGAGGTTAATTTATTGATATGCTTTGTTTTGAAATGTTTGTTGCTTAAAGCCTTTGGGGGGTTAATGACCATGTCCTGGATATCCTTGGCATCATTTTACGAAATGGCCATGACAGAACGCGGGGTGTAGGCGTACACCTGTCTGTGCCTAAATAAACATGTGGTGTGTCTATTGATCTTTAGCACGGACAAGATCCGGGCCACCGACGCAGAAGTAACATGTAATTCGTTTACAAGATTTTATTGCATAATTATCCCAAGTTATAAAAAGGTTTTGTGCCATGTGCATTCAAATCAATTTTCAACTCTTTTCAAAATGAGTCAGTTAAATTGTATTTACCAGTGTAAACTGACGTATTTTCCAAAAGGTTAAGTGCAGGTACTACACGTAATAGGCTGGCTGTCTTCTAGCATCCACCATAAGTCTCGCATGCTTGGATGCATTCAAGTCTGTTGAACAAATGTTTCCTTTTTGTCGATCCGCCTGTGGATCCTATACATTCCGTTTGTAATACTTGATATCACTTTATATCGGTTTGTAAAATATTTATCTTTTGCTTCCGCTGTGCATTTATATATTGTGTTGTTTGACTATGATGACATCAACTACGTCACG